>OX621197.1:10056690-10216690 GCA_951640565.1 Petrophora chlorosata
TGGTACCCATCCAGACGGTCTTTGCGTACGAAAAACCTACCTCCAGTAAAGTGAAGTGTAAAGTTTTGTGCTAAAACATAAATAAATAAATAAACTTCCTGCTAATCCTTCTAATATTATAAATGCGATAGTCTCTCTCAGCGTGTGTGTTTGTTATCACATAGTTAACCTAATATTGTTTACTACGTCAAAAAACAACACGAGACGAATAAACTGCACTCGGTCTTGCATTTCACATGTCATGACAAAACACAGTTGCATAAATAGAAGCAACGATCTGCTCACACGACACACATGCATTATCCAGCGAGTTCAAACTCGATATCATGTAAAACTGAATTGTTTTAGCACGTTGCGGGTTGACAACGCAATATTTGCGTCTACACTCACGCTCAAGATTACCAAATGTAGGTATTGTTATATTTGTTAAGCTTTGTCGTCGTCATAACGTCTTCCTCTTTTCGGCCAAGCGTTCTAGATAATATGTATATGGCAGTACTCATTACAATATTAGTCAGTACTCATTACAATATTAGTCAGTACTCATTACAATATTAGTCAGTACTTATTACAATATTAGTCAGTACTTATTACAATGTTAGTCAGTACTCATTACAATATTAGTCAGTATTCATTACAATATTTGTTGACAAATTGGAAAACCATGTTTGAAACACCATTATTCCAAGCAATTATTAGGTACCCACACCAATTTATACAGTTGACACTTGGATAAAATATCATCAAAGGATTCTCATATCAAAATTCAATCGCACAAAATAAAATAAAAATTATCGAGTAAGCGATTGTCGAGCGCAATGCAACACTTATACGCAGTACTTTTTATGGTATTTAAAGTTCTGGTTGGTACTGCAGTTGTTATGGGCAGGCGTGGCGCTTACCATCAGGCGAGCGACATGCTCGTCTCATTCCACAGTTCTATAAAAAAACCCGTTAAAACCACGCCTTGTCGTGGCACAGCCTAAAGCGTAGCTACTCTCGTTTTGTGAAACGATATTGGGTACTTCTCTCGGTTACCACTTCCAGTGGTTCTTTTTCATTGTGCCTCGACCGTTTACTTTTATTACGTGCCAACGTTAACGAGATCGCGCCCCGGATATTATAATTAGGCATAATAACGAGTTCAGTTCATCCTCCAATTTTATTTACGAAGACTGGGAAATAATTAATTTATATCTTTGAATTATTAATGTTGCGGATTTCATTAATTTTTAACCCAATTTTTAAATCGAGCGTCTTTAGTCGACACCTACTTTGTCAATTTTAATTGCTTGTCTACCGCTTGGCTATTGCTTTTCGACAGAGGCTTGCTAAAAAGAGCTCAATCTTCAAAAGGAATAATATGTAAGTACCTCTCTCTAAATATTAAAAAAGACGCCATCAGCGTCAATCTGTTTATTCACTCACACCAATATATATTCATCAATATAGGCCACATTTATCATGTCAAGTGTTCCGACAAGTACCTATTGTTCATAAATACGGGTGTTGGTAGGAACTAAGACTTTAATGTGATTATCACCAATACTTGGAAAAACTCTTGAGAAAAGTAGAAGTCTTTAATAGTTCGTGTTTTAGGGGGTCGTTACGTTGTTTTTTTATATGTTATTAAATGAGACGAGCAGGTCTTTCACTTGATGATAAGCAACACGCCTGCCAATAGCAGCCTATAATTTCAAATATTCTGTGAAACATCGTGTTATACCATCTGGTGCTCGAGCAGCTCGGGATTGCGATTCGAATAATAACGCTTAGCATCTAAAATGTCTTTTGTGCCTAGTTTTAATACAATCGCTGTTGCTTGTCATTATTTAACTCGTAACTACCGGCGGCAGTTGCTAGAATACTGCTTTGTAAGTAAACTATTTCTACGAATGTATCAAGTGAATAGCCTACCGAGAAAATAAAATGGATAATGGATTCCTAACTATTTTAGAAGTTAGATCTAACTGCCACAGTTTTGATGTATGCCTATAACATGTAAAAAATTATACTATAAAGCAATAATGTACCGTAGGTTAAGACCAATTTAAAACAATTAACATTTTTTTAATAACTTTTCTAATATTATATGTGTATAACATTAAAGGTGTTTGTTTGTATTTTTCTGTCATACTTCGGTTGGCTGCAACTGAAACTTGACCTTGGACGAAAGTCCAGCGATAACGGAGACGTGAACAGCCGGCCTACCCACTGTTCCCTCAAACGCCAATCGTATATGTATATATATATATAAATATATATATATATATAAATATATATATATAAATATATATATATATATATATAAATATATATATATATATATATATATATATATATATATATACAGTAGGACACATATATATATATATATATTCACTAACCACGCCAGTGAAGTCGCGGCGCGGGTCAAGGCATTTCACGTTCATATAAATTATTGTGTACCAATAGTATGCTTACGACCTTACGAGTAGTTCATAAGTATTTTTATTTGCGCAATATTTTTACTGTTCCGTAAACTAGTTAATTTTAGGGAGGCCATTAATTATATTGTTTCTAACTGAACGGAAGTAGGGGGACGTTTATTACTTCTTGAATTGCGTTGGTAAATAATAATTGGGTCAGTTTCCTCCCCCATGCCTTATCAAATAATAAACTGAAATAATAATATAATAATAAGTTCGACCAGTCTTATTTTGTAAATGTATGATACGTGGAATTATCTCCCAATTTATGTATGTATGTTTGTCACAGATGTTTTTTTGTCAACAAAATTAATGACATCGATTTGAAATTATCACATTAGTAGATTCGCGTGATGGACAATCCGAATATGTATAAAAAACCGGACGTACAGGTACAACTTCATAAGCTCCATCATCACCATACCATAAACCCTGAAGACAAGTCGCAGTTCGTAGCATAACGGACGGTATATAATAGCAAATAGTGCAGTACGGTCAGCGACAAAAGTGGCTGAACATTTGCCAATCTTTGATTGACTACACCTTCAATGTTTTGTCTTATTTCTCGTAAAGTTGCATTTAAACTCTCGTCTGCCTCTGTTAATATCCTGTGCCAGTAGGTAAACTGCAAAAAAATACTTTTCGGTGTTATTATCAATTGTAAGATACTAAATGTTCAGCTACTTATTCGCTGACTGTACATTCGCTTTTCTACTAATCGATATTTTCTCTATATTCAAAACTAGCTGCGCCCTGCGGTTTCACCCGCGGTTTTCCGGGATAAAAAGTAGCCTTTGTATTAATCCAGGGTATAAGCTATATCCATACCAAATTTCATCAAAATCCATTTAGTAGTTTTTGCGTGAAAGAGTAACAAAGGTACATCCATACATCCATACATCCATTCTTACAGACTTTCGCGTTTATAATATTAGTATGATTGTATTGTGCAAATCTGATGCGACAGTTTCACTAGACCGACAGTTGAGTTAAATATATCTATGTATTTCGCCCTTTGACCGAGTTATTAAAACTTTTTTGTAGAATTCGTCGTACAAAAAACGCTAACCGATAGCACAGAATTAAAAAAAAAAATCTTTATTATAAACAAAATATAAACAAAATTCTTTATTGATTTAAGTTACATAAATATGGTACAATATAAATGGAAACTCTGCCTGGTGCTTTAGCGTTAGCTGTGTTGCATCAGGCAGTGTCTTCTCCAAATTTAAAACAATCACCATTAAAACTTAGATTACGTTAAAATATAGAAAAAGAAATACTTATACAAACTACAAAACAGCTCGTTCGATGTTTGTATTTGTTATTATGTGTGTGTGTAGAAGAATAGAAGTAGAATATGTAATAGGTTTCATACATAATTATAGGTTTTGTACTGTAATGGCGATTTGCAGTAGGAAAATGGTAATTGTATTTGGCATTTTATATTTATACTGTGTTATTCTATTATATTTTATGTGTATCATAATATGTGTGTAAACCCGAAGGGAAGCTCCCTTCGGGTTTACACACATTCAGCACGTCATGGCGGACAACGTTTGTTCAACGTGTTTTGAAATTTCGAAGAATTTCATTCTAAAAAAGTTCTCATACTTTCCTCCTCGTAATGTAAAAAATACAACATGACAACAATACTACAGCTGTTTTAAAAGAGACGATGTCCTTGCAGCTGGAGACGCAATAATAGCAAAGACTGATTCAAGTTAGGGTTGTCAGTAAAAAAAGTTTAATTTTATATGGGAATTTCAAATGTGCTATATCCAACCTTTGTACACGTCAAGTTATTCGCATGCTTAGTCATAATAGCCATTAACAGGGTCTATATAGATACAATTTAGACATATCAAGTTATACTTTGTATATAGATATTTAATACTTGTTCTAAGGTCCACTTTTCGACATTGAATATATAATATATGTCATGTCCCATCTTATTATTAATAATTATTAATAAATCCATAAAATATGAATAAATAAAATAAAATATATTATGTTTAACGTATAAAGTTACTATATATTACGTTGCCGTGCGCTTTTTTAAAATGCTATAACCGAAGCAGTAATGCCCGTTTAAGGATCAATTTACTAACAACTTGTTCTCAAGAATCCGCGTAACTTGTGATAATTTTATGAGTGTTACACACGAAACTCAAGCGTTTATATTGCGCCCAGTTAAATACATCATCGTATACATTCACCTTTATTTGTATAGGTGAACATTTTTTACTTCGCTGACCTAAATTGTTTACTTTTTCAAGTATTATCTCAAGTCCTAAATCATTTGGAATAACTGTGCGCCTACTTGGGAAAATTCCACTATTTTCAGGGATCCATTTATTGTACAGAAACGGAACCCTGGCGGCGAGAATTAATCGGTCATTTCCTCTTTCTGTCACCAGGTGCCTACATTTTTAGTGACTTAATTTATGCTCAGCCGAGGTAGAATTTAAGACGCGACGAATTAATTTAGCATATTTTTTGCATTTGACCGCGGTTTCGTCGACGTAGATATCATGATACCTACGCCAGGCTTTGTACAGCTGGGAAATTTAAAACAATAAAAGCTTAACCTAAAGCTTAATTAGATAAGAAAACTTCCCACAAAAACGCTAGAAGATTAACATAAAAAATAGGACACTATGACATTCATTCTTAAAAGAACAAAACCGTTCGAGTTACTGTAGTGTCTAGTGATAGTGAATAAGTGTAATGTAGTACGAGTGCTACCCATAAAAAACACAAGAACAAAGTGTCTTCCCCTTAATAGAGACAATAAGAAAAGTGTTAATGGACATATTCTTAATATTAGCTTATCTATCAGTTTAAGTTAAATGTAAATTGCTTATTAGCCCAATCAATTGGCTAGATTGTAATAAAAATGGGGATCATAATGACTATGAAAACATATGAAGAAAAAAACTATGACATTCTTAAAAAGTACATCACTTCATCTAATGATTCAAAACTATTTTAAGTAGCTGTCTCCTAAGAGTTTCGACATAAGAGTCCTACAAACACAACAAAGTCACACGTCCTCTTTCACTTCAAAGGTGCAGCTAGACTTAAAGAATTCTCGTCAAAAGAAATGACCCCGCACTTGACCTAATTTTTTTCTCCCCCGTGCTAAACAGGGCAAGGGCCATAAACATAATTCTGTCACCATTATGGTTAACAAGAACAATTAACTCCGTGACTAACGCACTTTTGTCACTGATGCAAACTGTATTGTTTCTGTTTTGTCGCAGACTGATTTGTATAGAGATAGCTATTATATTGCTTTCTTTAAAAAACGGATTTCAATAGATTGTTTCATTAATTGTGCTATAATATGACTTGATTATGATTGAGATTAGCCCCGACTTTATGTGCGTCTATGTGCGTATAAGTCATGAAGTAAACACCTAAATTTGACAGCGTTTGTGGTGTAGTGGTTGGGCACGTTGGCTCAAATCTCATACATAATTGAAGTTGTAGTTCGATTCCGCGACGGGACCAATGTTTATGAGGAAAAAATCGCAAACATTTGTTTCGTATCTGGGTGTTGTGCACACACCAACAGCAATCGTATTTGAGTAAACATGTACGTACATAATATTATGTACCATTTGCAGTCACTTTTCTTCGACAGGAGGAAAAGTGTGTGTGACAGCATAATCAATAACAAAATGACAGCCTGAAACTTTTCTTTTGATTGGTCTTTCAAGCTACCTACGATGTATTGTATTATGAGGCGATATTTTTGTAACAAAGTTGGAGTGAATAATAAAGATATTGATAAAGATAAGTAAGTACTTCATAGTTTATTGATTCTAAAAATAATTCACTACGCCTATTTATATTGTATCTTATACCTAAAATGAAAGAAACAAAGTAGCTTCTAAAATGTTTGCGACATTTTATTGTCTACTGCAATTACTACCATATTCAAAAAGAGACAAGATAAAAAATTCTCTGAGCCTTCGTACAAATTCCATGTTACTCATATTGAATGGGCTCAGATAAGAATGATAAATTGAAAAATAAACTGGAATCAATTCTGAGATTCAGCAAATAAAGAGTGCAGTTTCAATATTTGTGTTTCTCCTTACGATTCCCTTCACGTATTGGGGATGTCGGGAGGAAGTCGTTTTAAAGAAATGTATTTTTAATGGTTTGACGGGAAAATGTTTTAATGGATTCGAATGGGGTGTTTGAAGTAGACGATTTAAATTATTGCCTTCATTTAATATCAAGAAACATATTTTGTGTACAACAGAGTGTGTATTGTCTAGATAGAATAGATAGCAATTCCTAGTATTACCACAGAATACTAAAAGACACAAGCATCCCTCCGCAAAGAAATTCAAACAAATAGCGACTCTTGCTATGACGCAATAAAATTCAATTCAGCTCGCGTAGCACTGCATACCTACCAGTCATATTAACCTTCAGAGCGCCTCTCTTTCTATCGCATAGCTCTTATCTCTTCTGACGCGGCACGTGTAACGACGCGCGACCCGCCGCCGGTGTCCGGCTATGTACTTGTAGCTTCGTACCTACAGTGCGGAGTGGGCTAGGCCTGGTATTACATACTATCTATCTGTTTTCTTGGCGAGCAATAAAGAATTATTGTATTGTATCTTGCCTAAAGTATTTGGACTTAAGAGCAATCAAGTGATAGTTATTAGTTACTGCTTGAATGTATCCATCGTCTGAAGTGAGAAACCCCTAGAGACAAGTATGCAATACGATGAGTTGGCGAGCGTATACAGCCCACGAATATTGTTATACCCATATATGTAGAACACTTGTGATACCGGTGGTATCAGAGAGTGTGCGTCGGAATTGCATCATCGGACTACAAGACGTACCGCAACACGCTACCGTTTTATGGTGGACATTTTTCCTGCGCGCACTAAGCGCTTCGCTTCCACTTTTATTATACGCACTGCTAACGAGTGGAACTCCCTGCCAGAGTCAGTCTTTCTCGATAACTACAATCTAGGAATCTTTAAGTCTCGAGTTAGCAGGTACTATCTTAGCAAGCGTGCTATATCGTCGACTGCATCAACGCTTACCATCAGATGACATAGTGGTCAAACGCAAGCCAATTCACAATAAAAAACCTAATGAATTAGGTAGGTATGACGAAATCCATTTCAATTTATTCTTTTTATTGCAACCGATTAAAGTTGGACGGGTGGTAAAGCACCTAATTGCCCGGTTCTACAAATTGTTCTATAAGTAGATATCTATAGGTGAGCTAGCTACATGTTTCAGACCACCTCCTCACCCCTCGCGCCTCGCCTCGCACCCGGACAATCTCATCCTCGGCACGGTGAGGATTACGTTTGTTTGCACTCCCAGTCGGTACAAAGCGAACAGTCTGTTGACATTTACTGTCACGGTAAATACTCGGTTTACCATTATTTACCGAGCGGACGTAATACCTACTACTGAGCAAATATCGATTGAAAGAATTGAACTATTGTTCGTGACGTCTCTCTAACGCCATGTCACGTTCGTAGTTTCATGAAGATGTTCATGTGAGATCTTCATACAAAGGAACAAGTCTATTCAATTTTCTATTTGCTTCGTATTCCGATTCGTATAGCCTATCTACGAGCTTGTTATTTCGTAGCACCAGCTACGTTAGTCGAGCGCGTAGACATTCGTAGCACTTAAACGAATGTGATTATAAATGATGAGTATTCCACGTAATCTGTAATTACGGAGTAGAAATCAAATATTTCAAGCGCACCAACAAATTATAGTAACACGCTCATATTACGTTGGAAGGAACCGTTCCGTCTTTAATTACTATTCCCACTATAACATACCTCTACGAACATAATGCGTAGTGCCGTGTAGTTATTTACAGAGCGTACCTCGATCCCTTGGCCTAGAAAGCCGCAATTCAGTGTTTAGCACACAACAATATGGAACAAAGCTTGTGTTGGAGCGGCATTACTGACGAGTCAAGTCTCCGGTATTATTGACGAGTAGGGCCCGGAGCCGAGAATTTACTGCATTATTCTTCTTCTTGTTGTGACGTTAAACGTACTCTGACAACTATAAGCAAAATTGGAACTAATTGTTTCAATCAAGCCCATCTATGCCGTATCCATTTGTTTTAAACGTTAAATTTTGTGAAATGTCAAATTTGTTCCTTCTTAAGGCCTATAATAACTGCCTGTTGCAGACGTTGGCTTTATTCATAAAGAAAGGGGATACGGGGAGGTTACCATTGATTACCAGTCTCGATATTGGTGCTCCAGTAAATGTCATCTGTCTATTCTCCTTCTTCTCGTGTGGCTGTGGTTAGCGGTGTTGAAGTTATAAGACCGTCGACGCGGCCTAGCGCCTAATACAACAACTAGGACCGACTGACCGACTGACCGATTTGACGTGAACTTTACACACACGTGAAAACAAAAGAAGATGCAAAAAAAAACAATCGAAGCTTTTATTTAAATTGCAATTTTGAGTCAAATTTGTTGAATGTGGTGTGTCAAAGTTGAATCAGAATCACTTTCTCTTATCCTACTGAGTTGTAATTTTGCACTTGTCAAAGTCCGATGACAATGCAATATTATGGTGACAACCAGATGATCTGATGATGGAGATGGAATGTCGGCAATGGAACTCCTTGACGGATAATCGTAAACTACCAGTGCTTGGGCTCATTTTAATCTGCACGTGGTACCAATAACGAATTTTTTAAAACCGATAAAAAATATTTTTCAACAAAAATGTTATTTCCTATTTTATCTTCCTGGGAATAGCAAACAGCTACATTATAAACATAATGCAAAAAAAGTTATATGATGCAAACTTAGTATTAATAACGCCCACAACACTTTTCGCAAAACTGTAGAAAATTATAGAACACGGAAATAGTTCTTACTCGCACTTGACGGTTTTTTATATACCTACCAAATTCGCACAACAAAAGCTGTTTATAAACAGTATTACCGAGTCGTCAGGTCCCGGTATTACCGACAAGTCAGAGGCGTTCGCCGCGGAATAGCAAGCAGCTAATGAATGCGGTATTTGCCTCTATTACGCGTTGAATGCTACTTGACTTAGCGATGCCCTACATGTTCTGGGAACAGATAGCGGTATATAAAGCTATATTTATAGCATATCACAATGCGGTAGTGCGTCTTGCGTTTTAAATAATTAAAAAAGGAATGAAACGTTTTCCACGGTTACCACACACCGAACAAAGCCAAGCGACCTAGTCGTGGGTTAGTATGATGTATAGTAAACCATCATGATGACGGATCTGAGCAGTCGCTCAACTGCCGTCTTCTTCCAGATATGTGCTCCTTTTTGGCTGCATCGTAGCTTTTTATCAAGGAAGATAGAAGCCAAAAGAAGAAGTATCTTGTACGGAAAATACCTATACGATGAGTTATTTATCTTACCGGATCTTGTGCTCATTATGTCAAGGATATTTAAGAACATTGTGTGTGTGGAAACATGAGCTCACGAGAAATTAAAGAGATTTTTCGAAACGAAATGGAAGGAAATAAAATAATATGAGATTAAAATTAATGAAATGAAATGGTAATTAAATTAATAAAATGAAATGAATAAAATAAAATAAAATAAAATGAAAATACAATACAATTACACTTTATTGCATACCACAAACATAATTACATGAGAAAAATATAAATGTTAACTAGGGTAATACAATTGGCGGTCTTATCGCATAAAGCAATCTCTTACAGACAACCTTTGGATGGATTGGACAAATGTTAAAAGAATAGACGGTGGTGCACAGCAAATAATTAATATAAACGATAGTAAAATAAAACAATCATATATAACTAAATAATATAACATTAACGACAAATACATACATTTTACATAATATAATAATTCATATAACTACTTATACTTACTATACAATACATAAAATAAATAACATAAATATTTATATATAAATAAGAAACTGTGTGTAGCAGTTTTAGTGCTAATAGGCTTTTACCATTCTTTAACAAATATAAATTGATTTTGCATGCCTGATATCAACCGGCAGTGCGTTCCACAATCGGACAGCTTGCTCAGAAAACGATTTATCCGAGAACTGTGTCGAATGTACAGGAGTATTTAATAGAAGAGTTTCTAAGGAACGTCGGAAACGGGGATTGGAGAGGTGCAAGAATTCAAAACGCTCCTTGAGATAGGACCAGGTAGTAGGAAAAAAACAGGATGGTGTAAAGGAGGGAGGGAATACATGTATTCCGACGACAGGCGAATAGGTAACCATTTTTCAATTTATTGCGAAATTCGGACACATGATTATATTTTTTAAACCAAATATGAACCTGATACAGAAATTCTGTAGACGTTCGAGTTTATCAAGCATAATCGAGAATTGGGAGTAAAAGAGATTGGGCAAGTGCAGTTTTGGTGGTGATTGGAAGAAAATTGCGTAATCTACGTAGTGATCCAGCGGAGGCGAATAGTTTTCGGCTGACTTCTGTCAACTGAGGTCTCCATAAAAGCTGCCTGTCGATGTATATGCCAAGGTTTTTGACTGTTTCACTTGTTGTAATGACAGTTCCGTCGAAAATTACCTGTGGCAGGCGAAACCAATCAATTTTAGATATCATCCTGGAACTACCGATGACTATGATCTGAGTCTTCGCAGGGTTAACGCTAAGACCATATGACTTGCTCCAATTCAGGATGTGTCGTAAGTCAGAGTTGGTGCAATTAATAGCTTCAGGTAATTGATCCGGATGTGCGTGCCTATAGATTTGAAGATCATCTGCATAGAGGAAAATCAATGAAATGAAAAAAATTGATAACCTAAAAGTCACAGCAAAACCCCAATCCATATTCACATAGTTTCTTGTGTCACTATAACTAAAAAAAACGTTGGCCATTTTACTGTGTCTGAACGTGGCATAAGTGCAACTTCGAACTGTCTGCCATAATCCCACAGCGGAAAGTTTCCAACGGCCTGCCATTTTGAATATAGCGAATAATACACAAAACTTTATAAGTAGTGAATGTGGGAAACGCCACGGGGCGCTGCGAAACTATAAATAGGTATCCGCGTCAGACGCGGAAGAACGGGTAAAGTTATACTCCCACCAGACACGATTTCTCTCATAATATTATTTGCTGCTGGGGCTACGTGACTTGAATTTCAGCCGTTACCTGCTCATGACGATATGAAATTTGTTCGCCGCAGGAAACTTGCTTATTTACCTTCGAAATAGCAATGCATGTTATGAAACGTCTCATGCCAGCAAGAGTTATGTACGTACCTACGTACCCATTTAGTGTAGCCATTATGCAGATTGAAAGGAAGATGCTTTCGTACATGCGGGATGCATTGTGTTCGTTCCCATTTGTACGACGTTTCTATCATAACTCATATTACGAATATAGTTTTGTGATTATAACTTATGCAAATACACAATACTTTATTGTACACCAAACAAAAATAATCAGTACGTACAAAAAGGTATTTTATAAAGGTATTTTTAACCAATTTCATAAAAGGAAGAGGTTTTATTATTTCGATGTTTTTTTGTGTTTGTTACCTCAGAACTCCTTCATTTATAAATTGATTTAAAAATGTCTGAAAATTTTGCGTTGGGTTCAGTATAGTTTCAAGGTGGTCCAATATATATAAACTTCATCGATATTCGACATTGAACTTCGAAGATGTATCAGAATTGAAAAAGTCGGTTTTAGTAATCAAACCTTTGTCATAATTTAAGAATAACAGAAACACTTTTAAATCCTCTATCTAAACCGTTTTTATGACCAAATGTTCCAACAGACGGAATTAAAAAGCTTTTTCCTGTTGTAGAATTTCCTCATATAGTTATGAGGGCGTTAAAGTTAATGGAGCCCTCAGGACCGTCACCACCTCACTGAGTTTATGAGTTTCCAGACACGGTTTATCTGAGGTCAAAATTAATTTCGGCGATGTTTGTTCTTTGATGGTCTTTATGAATCTAATAACGAATTTTACGAGCGAGGTGTACCAAAAGTTTCCATATTGTTAAATTAATATAAGGTCTTTATTTAATGTACAACTTGTTTAATATGTCTATCAAATTACTTTGTGCCTAACATCGCAAAAGTAAAACCTATAAGATAGATCCTCCACGAAAGATTAACGTAAAGCTCCCAAAACATTTCAAGCTATGCGAAATTCGAGAAAATATATTTATAATTTTCCCTAGTTCCAGCCTAGTAAATTCGGACATTACGAATGTGGATTTGTTACTACTTAGAGCCGAGGGTTTTTCAAACGGACTGCCAAATGAGTCGGCATTTGCGAGGCGACGATGGTAATGTCAGCTAGCCAGTAAATTTTGCAGATAAGCGTCGCTCTGACGGCCTGGCCGGGCTCGCTCGCTTAATTCATTTAATTATTTGCTTTGACTTGGTTCACTCGGCACTGACGAAATATTTGAAATATAGATTTGAGGCGTCTTTGCAGAAATGTCTTTAATGGCAAGGTTGATTGTATTTTCAGTTAAATATCAATTCGTGTGCCGCTTTCAAAGCACTCTACTTCCGTTTCAAATATATACCGTACTTAATATCTACTCGCATAATAATATAATATACTACATCGTATATATATATATATATATATATATATATTTGTCTATATAATTCGTCTTTATCGTAACTTTCGAAAGTTATTTGACCGCATTAAAGACAGATAGGTGTGAAAAGGCTCGTTATATTATTCAGTTACCGTATCTCCTTCCGACTGATTAATTCGTGGCTCATCTAAGCACCGAGATTTCCGATTTGCTCCCATACAGCAGCCCTCGGTGTGGTGTAAATTGTGCTGGAAATCCGAAACGGCGTCGTTAGTTCTGCGCAGGGTTTCCCTTGGGCCAGCTCGGGCAGGGGACGAGGGAACCTTCATAAATCTTTTCCTCGAGCTTGCCGCAACTAACAAGCCGCCGTGGCCGACACGGGCCCGGCCCGGCGGCCACCGCGCCCGGTGCGCTCCCGTCTCGTGTGGATCGAACCCCACCGACACTAAATAACCATGAAAACTTTCATAATAACACCGCTTTAAGTGGATTAAAATACCTAACTGATCGTATTTTCATATTAATCATAAAGAGGATCGCCACTATACATGTATGTGCGGCTTAGACCCAGTAGTGGGTAATTTAATAACCTAAGGGACGTCTCGCCGCGATTCGCTCCTTTATAAATTAGTTTTATCGAGTTTCCTTCGCTGAGGATTAAAATTATTGCTTTTATAGATTGCTGCGGTAACACATTTATACATATTGAATAGGTTTTAATGTTCGCATTGGATAAAATTGGAACACACTTCATTTTGAAGCTGTCAAATTGCAAATGTGTATTTTATAACTTTATACATGATATAGATCAACGAGATACGAAGGCCGTAGTCCCAGCAGTGGGAAACAAACTGACTGATGATGATCAAAAATAGTTCAATATGCTTAAAGCTATCAGTACCTATCTCTTGTAAAAAATATTAAGCAATCTCGAAATATCGCGGCAAATTCCCTGACAGATATTAATGAAATATTGCCTGGAGGTAATCAATCACTATAAACTTGGCTGGGAAAGAATATTTAGAAAAATATAACTTTCTAACTTTTCTCTTAGCCATTACAAACAAACTTTGTTGTATTGGGAATATCGAATTCTTAAGAATGTTCGAACTGAATTGAAATTTGTTGTGAGTTAGGTTTAGTATTTGGTGGTAAATGTATGTTTTGTTTGTTTCAGTGCCGATGGCGCAGCGTGTGTGCGCTAAGTACGGGGGGATTCGCGTTGCTGTACTGGCGACTGCGGCTCGTTGGCACGCCCACCGCCTTCGCCGCCGCCGACAACCCCGCGTCCAGGGACGCATCAATACTCACGCGGTTCTACACTTTTGCGTACCTCCCAGTCTTCAATTTCTTCCTACTAGTCTACCCTTTTCATCTCAGCTTCGACTGGTCGATGGATGCGATACCAAGAATAACTACCGTCTTCGACCCAAGAAACATTTCCACGGTCATATTTTATGCCGTCATTTCCAAAGTGACGTGGCGTACATTAGTGAATGAATTCAGAAAACCCCAAGAGGGATTCGTCAGAGAGACGAAGTATTACAAAAAACAAAGTTGTAAAATTAAGCACAAATGGAATTACAATTGCAAACAGTATATTAGAGGACAAGACTGCGTTGAAAGAAAAAGCTATCATACACCGCATAAAGAGAATGTATCATCTAAAAAGCTATTGTGTCCGTGCACTGGATGCAAACATTCCCTCACTGATGAGCACACGAGTGTGTGCCGCGCCAGCAACAACAATAATATAATGATGCACAACTCCACTTGCATTTGCCCCGTATCGCACGCGAAAACCAAGCCTCATAACGTTCAGAGGAACGTTTACCGCAGCCCTCAAGTTGCTTTGTTGATGTTCACGGCTTTTATGGTTTTGCCTTTCGTGCCTGCGACGAATATCTTGTTCTACGTCGGTTTCGTGGTGGCCGAGCGCGTTCTCTACATACCGAGTGTTGGTTTCTGTTTACTGCTCGGACTGGGAGCCGGCGTGCTGACCCGTGACTGGGTGCGGAGTGACAAGAGAAGTAGGGCGTTTATGTTGAGCCTACTGTTGACATTGTGTGCCATGTGCGGATACACGCTCCGACGAAATCTGGACTGGCGTGACGAAGAGAGTCTGTTCAGAAGCGCTTTGCACATTAACCCACCAAAAGGTGAGTACGCTTATATTTACACATGAATTTTTCGAAGGTTGAATAAAAGCACATTGCGATAAAAATGTCAGCCGCCTTTCGTGGTAAACACAGTGATAAAACTTTTTTGACCTAAACTGTTATCTCTTTCGCTGAATGTCACATAACGTACATGTATTATAGAACGGTCAAATCTTTTTCTGTCGCAGTGTCTCGAGTATTTTTTTGTAGAAAGTTTCGAGTTAAAATCTATAAGCTACTAATAGTTGGGGATATAAATGGACATATTAGTTACAAAAGTATTTTTAACTCAAACTTCAACTTATTCGGCAACTAATTTAATTTTATTTACTAATTCAAAACTATTATCTAGCTGCGCCCCGCGGTTTCACTCGCGGTTTCCCGGGATAAAAAGTAGCCTATGTGTTTTTCCAGGACTTAAAGTACCTACCTATATACAAAATTTCATCAATATATGTTCAGTAGTTAATGCGTGATTGAGTAACAAATATCTATATAACAACAAACTTTTGCATTTATAATATTAATAGGATAGGATTCAACACACACCAGTAATCTCAAGATCCTTACATATTCTGTATTAGCTGTTAGTCAACGTTACATCAAAATTTCGCGAGTTCACGCCATAACTCTCAAAGCTGGCGAGGCGGGAGCTTCCATTCGTACCTTCCTCAAAAGTTTGTTTGAGTTGCTCCCTCGTTACAACTCAAAACTAAGACACAATTAATTTGTTTGAGAGACAGCTACAAACTACCTGTCCGCGGCGTGTTGCTGCCGCTAACTTGGAAAAGAGGCTGTCACGCCCGCCGTAGTACCTTTCCACTCGGGAGCTGGTAATGTATTCACTACCTCCACTCACATACAGACTCTTGACCTTTCGAGGACGCCATTAAACATGCATGTGCGACGTCCCGAGGGAGCGCCACGGGTTTCTGTTCGCATCGCAAACTTTCGAGCAAAGCGAAAAGTTTCGCCCAATGGTTCTCATTTTGCCTCACTTCATACGGCAAATGTTCGACTCAATCTCGAGTGTTGTTCAGCTTCTGTTTCGAAACACGATTGTGTATGAATATTTTATTTCTCTGTTTTATGTTTGTTTACCTTGTTTGGTTCGATACAACTCATAGTAATTGTTGAGGTAAAAGTTATATATATTTTCAGAACAAATTCATATGGGTATGTAATGCTATTTGAATATATACAATTCAATTAATAAGCCAAATTATTATTTTCTGCTGTTATTTTGTATAATATTTTTTTTTGAAACCATTTGTTGGACATCTCACTCGCACTTCTTCTTTGACATTCTGTTCATTTTAATTTATACCTAATTGTTCATTTTAATCAAATAATGTTCATTGTTGAATTTTGAGACATTTTAAAAGAGTTGAAAAAAAAACACCCCGCAGAGTTTCGTAGTAATCTTCTCTAGCAGGCGTATTTCCGAAGCACTGGTAGAGTCAGTTTTCGCATTTCTTTTCTGCACCCGGATTTCAGTTTGAATATAAAAAAATAAATATTAGAAAAGAAATGGGTAAACTTACTCACCCTTTTTTCAAAGTCATGTTAACTAAAATTACAATTTTTAACATATTTTAAATTTTATTTGAATTGTCTTTATGACATTTAAAAGCACACTTTTGTGCCTATTTAATAAATGATATTTGACTTTGACTTTGTTTTATACAACATGACCACAACTATGTATACATAGATAGAGAGGTATAAGAACACATTGTCTTTTGTAAGAAAAAGCAATATTTTACTTAAATTATGACACTATCGGAGGGTCCCGATGTAACACTATCCAACTTCGCGATGGGCTTGTAAGGAAAAAATAAGAGGTTCGGGAAGTCGCCTTTAAAAGTTCCTATCTAAGTTCTTGTATTTTTACGAGTTACGAAATCACTTGTAAAATATTGAGGGCGGTCTCCGCCGCAGCTGCGACGCAAGTTATTCTCTCAGGGGGATTAAATGCCTATACAATAGGAACTACTCCCCGGAAATAGTTTCAAAATCATCTTTTATACATGAATTGGGTTTAGAATGTTTCGAAAACGTCTCTAGGCAATTATCACTACGTTATGAGTCTATTGTTGGGTAGGTATTGTTATGGTTCCATTGTTGTCAAGAGGTAGGAAGTTAATATAATTATGTACATAACTACAAACATAATTACATTATAGCCTATGTACATACATACGCTATTGAAATTAGCATATCGGGTAAGTTTTCCAAACAAGGAAGTTGTGGTACATATTTGTCTCACTCTACACAGAGCTAATTTACTAGGGTAATTATTTCCCTGACTCCTGCAGTGTTCATATTCTATCGGGAAGGTAAAATAAAAATCACTAAATAAAAATCAGACCGTTTCACTCGTACCTACTATTGGTCCAAAAAATAAAAATGCCTAATACATTGTCTATAGGTATAGGTATTCATTGGCAACTGCGCGCACAAGGCGACTTCTGTAAAATCAGCAAAATTGCACCCACACCAGCCAGTGGAGCGAGGGATCGAGTAAGTGTGGCTCAGTGGGAGCACGTGCGATCCAACGTACCCGAGTTCGAATCCCGCTGGCCCCGCACCACTGACTTTCTTAAGCTATGTGCGGATTTTGCACTCGCTTTAAAAACAGTGAAGGAAAACATCTTGAGGTCGCACAGCCAAGAATGATCACAAAAATACAAGGACATGTGACACCCACCAACCCGCACTGGCCAGCTTAGTGGACTATGGCCCATACTCTCTCTGAGAGAAGGCCCGTGTCCCAGCAGAGGGAACGTGATGGGATGACGATAGCCAGAGTGTCCCTACACATAAATCAAAAATCATATTCTATTCAACACATTAAAGTATCAATGTCCTTTTTTATTACATTCAAAGTGAAATATACCCAAGAACTTTTTTATTATTAGGAAGAAAAAGAAATTGCTCAGGCGGGGTTAAAACTTGCGTCTTTAAAATTGTGACGTTCTAATGCTTCACTATCTTGGCCATCGAGCACTACCTGTTTTTAGGAATTCTCTTGATTTACGCCACGCATTCAGAGTCAAATTAAGAAACCTATCTATAAAATATGAATAATAAATATGCCCAACGATCACATATATAGATCCCTAAGTCTCTAACTATGATTCACCGTATCTAGGGAAGCGAACTTCGAGGACCACCATGGTCCTCGTAGTGTCTGTCCCACTGTCACAACACCCAAGAAAGGAACAAATATCTGCATTATCTATGCACAAAGATTCGCGTAGTGGGAATTGAACCCGTAACGTGGTGTAAGAGATGAGTTGGCTAGCCTAACCACTACACCACAGAGGCTGTATTTTAAAAGAGGCTGTATGTTAAAAACCTATTAAGTCTTAGTTATATTCTATTTTATTTTATTGTCAAAAGAAAACTAACGGCTAAATCAGTAAATTATAACAAAGTAAGCACATAGCTGAAGGGCAATTAAAAGTTTTCACAGATATTTGAAGAAGAATATAAATAAACGTACATAGTAGACAGATGGACGAGCACGGATAATATCACATTACACTATCGATATACATAACCTTTAACAAGGATATCGTTAACACATTTTGACCCTACCTTCATAACCTACGAAAACGTATTACGTCGTTCATCGTTATCTAGAGAGATATAGATAATCAATATATCCGGCTAAACTGCTTTCAATACACCGATCAAAGCCATAAAGCAGAATAAACCGCGATATAATATGTTAAACCGTGGCAATAGTGTGGAATGGCAATTGGCAGTCAGTGTCTTTGTATAAATCTGCTGGATGGTGGAGAAGTGCGTACTATTTTATCTATTGTAGTGGAACACAGAGTTTGAGATTCGTACAAGGTTTTGGATTCAATTTGCGCCTTAACAAACGCTTTGCACTATCTCTAAACTTCACTTATTTTTGGACTGTCACTTTGTACATAAGTTCAGGTAAAAATCTGTCAAATGTAATTTAAATTTAGAGAACGCGGAAACTAGAATACCTTTATTTTAGATGTAAATTTAATTTAGAGAATGCAGCACAGAATCGTCCCTATTATAAATATAAAGTTTTTCTCGAAAACGTTGTTCAAGATGCCGTACACGGAACAAGCGAAAAAATATAGTGACGGCTATGGATGATGTCTATGCTTAAAAAAGCAAGGACGCTATACGGCTTCGGCGGTTGAAGTTTAGACGATTTGGGGAAGTATTTCAATTGAAGGTTTATTTGTCTTGGGTCTTAATTTTTTCAAATATATACATGCTATTATACAAGTATGTCTAATGGTAAACATAAATTATAGTTATGTGTATGATGAGACCTACACAATATTAATTCTACCTAAAAATAATAATAAAAATATAATGATTATTATTTTTTATGTAAAAACTCGCAGATTAATATTGACATACTGATAACTAATATTCTCACGAGTCAATTCCTTCCCATAAATTAATAAGATAACTTTCATTATTTAAAAATGTTTTAACGTAAAATATTTTGATGAACGATAAAGTTATGAAATTCTTCATAATACATTTATTGGTAGAAACAATACATAAACACAAATTAAATAATAATTATTACTTTAAAATGTTATGAATGAAATTATGAATCGCGATGCACGGTGAAGCGTCGTATCATATTCCCAGTTTAAGCAGACATCTACATCCTAGGTACTGTCCAGATTAATGTATTTTGTTACACAGTCTGTTTATATCTTGGCAGCGTCCGTTGTTTGCCTCCACTTTCCTACACTCAACTCGCACAATACACTCTCTAGATATTAGTATCGCAACTTCATGTTTCCGCGCTCGTAATATATGCAGTGTTTGCATTTCAGTATAGGCACTTGTGTTTTATGAAGCATGTGCTATGTGAACAATTTCCTTACTGATTTTAATTGAGCAAGGCGATGTTTAGTCTTATGACTTAATAAAGAAGTCTTTGAGTAACTAGCAACGCTGTTTTAAAATAAAATAACATTTATATTACAACAGAAATTAGCGTTTTCTCTCGAAATGCAAAATTTTTAACGTAGGTAAATGGGGCCTTAAAACCGATAAAATATTAGTCTGCCCTGAAAGTTCAGAACTAGCTAAATCAATTATTCAAAGTTCATATCGTTAAGTAATTAGTTTACTGAAGGTCAACTTGAACTTATAACGACGGGACCTGAAAACAGAAAATTAAAAGTTTCAATTACTTTACATTGATAACGTTTGATGTTTTTTTTTCGGCCAAATCATTACCAGACCGAATAAAAACGAAAAGTTTTCATCTACTTTACGAATTTATATTTAAATTTTAACCTGTATTTACTTTACAAGAATACATATTTTAATTTGATTCTGACCTCAATTGAAAATCCCGCGTGACATAGGTACCGAAGCAATTAACAACCGAAAAATGGGTCACAAGGTTGGCCCCGTACAAAGCACCTTTTATTTATTCATAGACGAGACTTGAGTGGCAAGGATTATACGGGCTTTCTAAACAACCGATGTCTTAAATTATTCACCAAGAAGTACAAACGCAACCAGTAATTAGAGTGATGACGCCTGATTGGAGCTATCTAATATGCATGTCGACTTGTTTACCTAACAATTTGTTTAGAGCGAGTGTGGCTCAACGGGAACTCGTGCGCCTTTCGATCCGACGCACCTGGGTTCGAATCCCGACTCGGTCCTGACCAATGACTTATAGTTAAGTGCAGATTTTGCACGCGCGCTCTAAAACGGTGAAGGAAAACATCGTGATGAAACCCGCTTACGCGCTTAGGAGTGGTAGGCTCTGGCGGTGGTTGTAATACCACCCACCGAACAAAACCATGCCGTCAAGCGACCTAGTCGTGTTTCGGGATGATGTTCGGTGAAACATCGGGGAGACGGGTCAGAGCAGCCGCTCAACAGCCGCCTATCTCTAGATTTAAATGCTCTATCTTAGGCCACATCATCGCTTCACATCAGGCGAGATAGTAGCCAAAACATAGATCTATAAAGTGTAAAAAAAAAAACAATTTTAAATGTAATTTAAGCTTTTACGTATGTTGTCGCCACTTTGGAGTTTTTTACGCATGGTTCTACCAAACAAACGTGGAATAAATAATACTGCTGACATAGAGTTAGTTCACTCTCTATGCGTGTCAGCTTGTTTAGCTAAAAATGAACATTCTAGAATAAATTACGATTAATTTGTGTTGTCGTTCTCCAAAAATACGTTTATTAAAAATAGAATGCATTATTGTTTATATTACATTGTCCCAACCCAACAAAACTGTTCAAACAAAACATTGTTTTAATACATTTAATTTTTTTAATTTATAATTTGTGTGATGAGACGAGCCAGTCGTTCGCCTTATGGTAAGCGCCACGCCTACCCATAACAATTGCAGTGCCAACCAAAACTTTTGATACCATAAAAAGCACTGCCTAACACTGCATTGCGCTCATCACCCGACACTTACTAATTCCTTCAATAAGGTCTGAATTAGCAACTTTAGTACCTACATGCGAGAATTTTCGTTAGTTTCACCAGTCTTAAGTACTTAAGCCCTATGCTCCACTTAAAGTTTGATCTAGTTTAATTGTTAAACTAGCGGTGAACAATCTCCCTATACTCTGCCTGTTTTAGTAAGTTATTAATGAATAACGGTGTTGTTAAACTGTATTATTTGTGCAAAACATAAAAGGCGATAAATTAACGTTTCGAGGTGTTCTATTACCGACATGAAACAGTTTTAATACGATCTCGTTTGAAGCAAAATTCCAATATGTATCACTGGTAGGTAACAAAAGTTATAATAATGGATATTTCAGTTGAACTTGTTAACGCTTGATATATTATATTACAAAGACTTTCATATTAAACTGAAAAAACGATATAGAGATTCATTATCATCAGCCCATTATGTTCCCACTGCTAGAACACGGGTCTTCTCTCATTGAGAGAGTATGGACCATTGTCCACCACGCTGGCCCAGTGCGGGTTGGTGTATGACCCATGTCTTTGAATTTCTGTGATTAACTCTTGGAAATGCCGGTTTCTTCACTATGTTTTCTTTCACCGTTTTGAGAGCGAGCGTTAAATCCTCACATAACTTAAGAAAGTAGTAAGTGCTGGGCCAGATTCAAACTCCAGTGCGTTGGATCGTAAGTTGCACGAGTTCCCGCTGACCCACACTCGCTTATATACTTTGGTCTAAAATAGGTATGGACGATCGCTATCTTGCTTAATCGTGCAAATGTGGGGTAGTGGGAAACCAATAGGCGTTAGACCCGATAAGCAAATACTAGATTTCCGGCCCCATTTATTCTGTTCCTAGAAACTGATACAGACATTCTGTTGGATTAACAGACTTGTTTAAATTATGTACCAAATAATAGTCATTGCTTCTGTAAGTAGTTTAGCTTTAGTAAGTAGAGGTAAGAATTGTTTTTAAAATAAAAAAATAATAAAGAAAATGTACTGTAATAATTGTCAACCTGCCTCCATTATTACAAAATTGTGGTACGTATACTAGGTATCAGACCAGATAATCATTAATGATTAAACGAACTTACCTGTACGTGAAGTTCTATCATAATTATACGAGGGCTTTGTCTGAAGAGATTAGCATATCACAAATGCTAGGCGTCTTTATTAATTTTCAAACCGTTTCGAAGCAATGCGAAGTGTAAGCGAAATCACCAAGCTTAAATTTCATGAATAAAAGAGACATTTTTGTTCGAAATAATAGTAACTTTATTCCTTTTATCTTTTAGTAAAGTGTCCTAAAGGCTAACTGGATCCAATTTGTCTCTGGCGGGTATTCGAAACAAGCCAATCACGAGGCGGTCCTATTACACGAATTTGTGCCGAGAGCCGTCCCGGGTACCTGAGCCGGGAGCTGAGAGCCGGTCCGGTCCCGGACAGCGAACGGTGACGCGACCTAATCGGCTAAGCCCAGCTTTATCCAATACACCTTTTGCAGCAATAACTGATCTATCGGGCTGGTGTTTTAACGAATTACTTCTGCGGTCGCGCTCGGTACCATTGAAATAAAAGCAGGAAATTCATCGCTTTGTGATGTTTTGTTTACTGATGATGTTATCTGTAACAATACAATCTAAAATTGGCAATATCACATCCAATCAAACCTCATTCACGTAATACAATACAATACAATAATACTTTATTGATCACCAAAACAGGAAACAGAAGTTCACAGTTACAAATAATAGTGGTAAAACAATGAGCAGCCTTATCGCTATGTGTAATTTCTTACAGGCTTCTTCTTCTTCTTCTTTCTTATTCTTATATTTCTTATATTACTTATATTACTTATACCTTACTGAATCATTCTCTTCAAAAATTCAATCATATCCGTTTTAGTGACAGTAAACGTACGATATAAAAATCCAAAAATATCTGAATAATATGAAACTCAGAGACTATGAAATAAAGTGTTCTGCCACTTCTTCAGCTATCCATAATTAGTTGTAAGCGATCCCTATCTCGCTAATCAATGGTTAATCGGCCACGTACTTCTTACAACACTTCAGCAGCAGCCAGTCCGTGTGGTAATCGGGTAAGCCGAGGCTTTATCAACTCTATCTTTGACTCGGATAGTGCAGACCTCGAACGCAGTACTGTTATCCAAAAAGTATCTAAGCTCGGGAGTTTGTAGATTTTGGTTCTATGTCGGAAACAAACGGCCATGCAATTTGCCCTACAACGTCATCTCCAATAAAATATATACCTACAATAAAATAGTGTTATACATTTTATGAGTAGGTATATGTTAGTCTGTATAGGTCTGTATATGTTACATAGCTGCTGATAATTTTACTTTTTTTTAAATTCCAAATTTATTTAGAATATACAACGTGTAACATAAATGTGTAGTAATAATTAAACCACGCATATAGAAGCTTATTAATTATTCAAGTCCAAGTGCAAATCACCAGAAACTTTTTAAAATCACAAGATATGATAATTTAAACATTTCTGGTAATCAAGTTCATTTCAACCCTAACAATCAGCTGATAAAGAGCAATGAACTTGTGACAAAGAATATTAGTGCGCCGCGTGTACAGATCTGACAAACAAATTTTATCTTCAGTTAGCAAAGCCAGCTGTCCTACCAACCTTACTTTACAACTAACTTTCAAGCAAACTGCTTTTTACGCGACTCCCCAAAAAAGGAATATAATGTTTTCGGGGTTAATGTATGTGCGTTTTTTTATTACAAAATGCCTCAACAGATTTGGATGTATGGGGTATCCTCGGAATCCTTAAATCATCCCAAGTGATAATGTTTTTGGCAGGGTATTTTTTTATTTTTATTAATGCTTACTTATTAATTACAGCATTAAACATCATCGCTCCAATTAACATTCAGGAATAAGGATCTAATCAGTGTAAACGCCTAATAAGAGCGAGCATGGCTGATGTTCTTAAAAAATACGTGAGGTCACCAACCACCGTAGGAATAGGATGTAAAAAACATCATGCATGAATTTCAACAGTAGGAATGTAATAGGCTGATAATGATGATTAAGACATTTCCAACATTTGATTTCATTGCATAGTAAAAGAGTGTTCGTAAGTCAGTAATCAATAAAGCGTCTTTACTTAGTCAGTTTTCAGAAATAAACCTGTTTAATCTTTGACAAAACGCGGCAAACACTAAAGCTATCAAACATTCGCCGCCGCTTCATGATTCGCTAGCCTTGTTTCGTATTGCACCAATCATAAAGATGTAATCCTAATAAATAATAGCCGCTGCTCCTCATTGGTCGAGCGGCACAAACAAAGTTACCTTCTAACGCCGCCCCATAAAACTCCACCGAAGAGGACCGTTTTCGTTTCGGAAATTCTTTTTAGGTTATTTCTGAATATGAATTCTAAGACGTCAAGTTGGATAAAAATTTGAAACTAATCAAGGCAAGGCTAAGTCGGGTACGTTCGCGGAGATTTTTTTGTATACCGGTTCCGGAACATGCAAAAAAACTATGGTAAAAAAAACTTAAACCTATGTTTTTATTATGGTTTTAATGCATTCAAATCTGTCCAGGCAATAAGAAGTAATGGTGGAATAAATAAATACATACATACGTAAACCCTGAAATACTCCTTTTTGGGCAGTCGTGTAAAAATGTGGAAATACCCTTTTTTACGAGAGTTCCGGAACGGAAACGACCGAGTCCGAAGATCCGTTCAGTATGAAATTCCGGTATTTGAGACTCGAAATCAAGCCCTTGTAAAATGTTCGGCGTTTTCAAAGACAGAGCGCCTAGGCCACAAAACAAATAAATACAGAAGTTAATCTCATGTATGTACTTTTCATACATTTCATACCGGACGGCGCAGGAAGTTTTTGGGAGGAAAATTGATTGATTTAAAAATATAACTGTACACGATATCGACATAATTTTTTCGCAGTTACTATTATAACTGAATAAAGTTGTTTTGAAGACAAAACAAATGCGATTAGTTTACATTAACATCTTCCTCATTAGATTATTGAACACAAGGCTAACACAGCTTATACTACAATAAATATCTAATTTTAAATTGTAAAAATATGACAAGGCTAAAAACTTATGTTCGCTTGTTCGGCGCAGGGCTGGGGGCTGGGGCGCTTACCTACCTACCTATTTTGTGTTACGTGAAAACAAACCATCAAAATACAAGCAAATACCTACTTACCTCTCTGAAACAACTGGTAGCTTAAAAAACGACAATTCACCGTTTAATGTTGAATTTAAACAACCGTCCACCAAACAGTTATAATAACCTATTTTTCGTTGCTCCATTTTTGCACAAAAAAGTTCACAGACGCGTGTCTCAAGCGGATGGCACTCGCATCCCAACTGTGCCCAGATATCGTGTCTGTGAGCGGTGTCTATGTGTGCGTTGCTCGAGCGCACTTTGTATGTATGTAGATTTCTGTACTAATCTGTTTTGTGCCTAGGCACAAAGTAGCTCGGTCAATGACCCGTACTACCACGACTAGGCCACAGCTTGTTAGGATTGTCCAAAATAATTCAAATAAATAATTTTTAAACTTTGTATGGAAAATATAATAGTGTTTTTTTGGTTGTATATTCTGCCCAATGATTCATGACTAGATACCCATACACACCTTTCAGTATTACTACACATTAATGTTATTCCCTGTATATTTACTATAATATTACTTTGATGATATATATATATATATATATATATATCTTTTATATATATATATATATATATATATATATATATATATATATATATATATATATATATATATATATATATATATATAAAAGATATTTGTGTTATAATAAAAACGCTTACGGTTTAGCTATTAAATCTGAGATGTACTTCTTTCGCAAGTTTTTGAAATTGTGTTCAGAATTACTTAAAATAAAAAAAATAAGATCGTTTGTGCTTATAAAGATGCTGTAATGCCAGATATAAAAGTAAATTAATCTACGACGTTTATAAGAACTCACTAAGCTTTATTACTTTCTCCGTATCTGAATACGAAGATAGCTTTTACGTTTATGAATTTTGTTTCGTGGAAGTTCATTACACCTCAGTATGGATTTCAAAAAATTCTAGCTATGAAAATGAGATACAAGAATATTGCAACAAGAACATGATAAGTTTATATATATATATATATATATATGTATACACTGAAGCGTGCGAGCCTGTGTGTCTGCACCTAAATAAACTGCCGAAGTTTTACGACTGCCTTCCACTGCGTCTCGAGCGGCGACTCTGAGAGATTAACGCCATTATCTCCACCGCAAACTTGTCTCACAGCTACTTAGGTGTGGCAAACTTACTTGGACAGTTGGCCGACGGACACCAAGTGTCACTCCACCACTGTTTATCTCCCTAATACCTTATAGGGAGAGTCCAATCCGGAATTAGATCTCTGTAGTTTACCTGCTTTCGAATTGCGTGAATTATTAATGTGGATTCATTATGAGATAGCAATTACTATTGACAATTATTTTTAGGGTCATCATCAGCCCATCACGTTCCCACTGCTGGGACTTGGGCCTTCTCTCATAGAGAGAGAATGGGCCATAATCCACCACGCTCGCCCAGTGCGGGTTGGTGGATGTCACATGTCCTTGAATTTTTGTGATTAATTCTTGGACATGCCGGTTTCCTCACGATGTTTTCCTTCACCGTTTTCAGAACGAGTGTTAAATCCACACATAACTTAAGAAAGTCAGTGGTGCGAGGCCAGCGGGATTCGAACTTGGGTACGTCGGATCGAAAGTCGCACATTCTCCCACTGAGCCACACTCGCTCTTATATTTTTAGGGTGATGGGTGCAAATTAAGTAAAACAAGCCTAGTAAGAAAAATGGAAATGTATTGGTAGTTAGAGTATTCCTCAGAGACAATGCCGCGGGCATTTTGACTAACACCAGTGCTTATACCGCCTAACAAAGCTTGACTACTCATTTTCATTTCAAGTTAATAAACTACGTTTCAAATCTTATATTTTTCAATAAAAATGTATGAACATTTTGGATGATCCTTTTTAGCGCACCTTGGAAAGTACCTATCAATATTCATTTTGAATCATTCATTGCCATTTTGGGACAGTAAAATACACACATCAAATTGAGAGATTTATCCGACAGACAAAGTAAACACGATTTTATACGATCATAATAAATATATACTTCATTGCTTTCGGCTTATTTTATGATCTCGAAATATTAATTTACATTTTACAATTAAACAGAGGCATGTATTTTTCAATTCGTATAGAAGCGGGCCGTAGGCTAAGGACGATTGAGATTTAATTTAAATACGAATAATGGGTGACCTGCCTGTGATTACAATAAAGGGTAAACTGAAACGTTAACAATATTAAAGCTAGTTCAACATTTTGAGGTTAGGTAGGTACTGGGTAGCGACAGAATAACACCCAAATCTCTACAGAGAAATGTATCGAAATTTAACAATACAGGACTCTAGAAAAGGTACTGTGGTTTTACAATAATAATATGACTGGCCCATTTTATGATGTATTAGTGATGTTTAATAAAAGTAAAAAGAAAAAAAAGACGTGTGGCACTCGGAGACTGTCACGGTAAAGCTATTGCATAGCATTCGGAGTGGGGGTGTTAGGTTATTTTCGTTACGGAATTTCTGGATTCGGTCTCCACGCTCAAGGCCCGCGATAGAAGCTATGCAATAGCTTAAAAATATATTTATTAAATAGGCACAAAAAATGCATACTCACATATACAAATTAATTAAAACACGTTAAAATTGTAATTTAAAATATCATGACTTTTAAAAGCATGTCAACCAATTTCTTTTCCATACTCAAATTGAAGTCCTAGCCCAGAAAAGAAATGCGAAAACTGACCCTACCCGTGCTTCGGAAATACGCCCTCTAAAGAAGATAGCACCAAGAACCTCTGCGAGGATGTATTTTTTATTATTTTTTTAATTATTACAGTAATATTTTATTTATTTCAGTTCATACATCAAAGTAAAAAAGTAAGTAGGTAGGTGAGGAACTGAAACGATATTTTATTCATGAAGAAGTGAATCCGATTTATTGAAAGTACGTATCGTTTTCACCCTCTGACATTGGTTGTTCATAATACAAGTTTAAGTAAGAATCATTTTGAGGATAAGGGATATTCTAAGCCAACATTTATATTTTGAGGAAGATTACATACTATTCCACTGTGTAAGCGGTGCGTAAGTTTTATTACTCCAGGGGCCAATTCAAGTAAGTACCGCTTGCCTAGGTTACTACTGTAATAAAACCCTCCTCCATTTATTTCACTTTTAAATTGTTCTTAATGTACTTTTGAAACCCCACTCTTAAAGTTATAGAGGCATCACTATCACTGGCCTCACTTCTTCCACAAGAGATGACGATGTACCTAGTTTCTGTTCAGAAGTAAAGAATAGAGTTTGTTGAGTAGTAGCAAGTAAGGGGATTTTCTATAGAAAAGTAGCTGACCCGGCAAACGTTGTTTTGCCATATAAATTAAAAAAAATGTTAAGGGTGAACAACCCTTATCACTTAGGCGTATGAAAAATAGATAGTAGCCGATTCTCAGACCTACTGAATATGCATATAAAATTTGGTAAAAATCAGTAAAGCCGTTTCGGAGAAGTAAGGTAACTAACGTTGTGACACGAGAATTTCATATATATGATATATACAGGGTTATATATATACACGTTGAGTTTTTGAATAGGGATTCCTTTGGCCACTACTCTAACCGTTAGAGATTAGAGTCTTTCAAACTTCTTTCTTTCTTTCTTTCTATTTCAAGAAATGTAATATTGTAATTTTTTGTTGTGTATTTTTTATAATTTAACGTATTAGACCTCACTGCCCAGTAATAGTAACCCTCTACTGTTGTATGTAACAATCACTTGTATGAAAACGTTTCCTTGAATCTGATACCTATTTCCCAACGCGAAAGCTGTATGCTTCAATTTTGTCGTCACAGTAATATTCTTTTTATACTCGGTAAAGAACAGAATGTTAAATTCTTCACAGCGCTAAAACACAGTAAACACTACATCTGTTTCCCCTTAACAAGGAAATATGAGGTAATAAACAGGTGAACATTACATAAACACCTACAGCACCAATGTTTTACGTATTACCCGTGAAAATGTGTACATAAAAAAGCTTTCAGGCCAATATTCCAATCAGTGGCGGAACGAGTGAGTTACGTGATGTCTCTTATATTTTTCACTCTATATTTTCATAAGCTTAGCTAATGGCTCTGATCGTAAATAGGATAAGATTTTTATTTTCTTTTTGATGTGCCCTATTCGGAGCAAGCACGCTGTAACGATTTTATGTAGGCACTTATTTACTACGCTGATACTACGGGACGAGCTCACCGAGAGAAATCATTATTGTAGCACTTACCTGAGTTTTATTGCTTCTTTAATTAGTCCAAAATACGTCGTATTAAGTTACATTTTCCCTTAACAACTTTGTTTACATCTTCAGCTTAAATTTAGATGAGAATTGATTGTAACTTCGACAGGAATCCTAACAATATTAGCCAGTTTGGTAAAGTTTGTGGTTTATTCAGTTTGCCAGGATAAGTCGCACTTTGAACCAAGTCTATTTTGGCAAAGCTTTCTTTAGTTTATAAGGTAACGATACCCAAAAGACACAATATAAAGGTTTTGGGGTTGGCTCTATTGCTTATTTGATAATGTCTTTTGTTATCGTAATCCAGGAGGGTCGGCGAGATTTGATCCCTCATTGTGCCTCTCAATAAGCCCGCATTGGCGGTATTCAGTTTCCAAATACAAAACAAACACATAAGGTCGATATTCCTGTACACTTTTCATGGAATATTTACCTTATATCTTTATGGCAGCATCTATGGATGTTTTTTCTAGCTTAAGTTTCTGGGTCCTTATTTTGATAAGCTGTTAAGACTTAGAGAATAGGTGAGCATTTTTTATTATATTTTATTTTTGTTTTATTATGTAAGCAATATAATTCCTTGGTATCTTATTATCAGACAATAAGATTCAAAATTAAAGGACATCTTTGAACTGTTATTAAACAAAGTGACTTGGTGACTTTTACTTACAAGACTTCACCTTACCTACTTCAAACAAAGTGAAGTTGACTAGTGACTTTACAAAAGAGCTTACATTAATAACATTTCTATGGACTTAGTACTATGATGTAAGGCAGGTTGTTCTATGATTATACATATGTTTCTATAGCAATATTTTGCGAGCAAAATTTAATATGTCGTGTTGGTGATTGCAAAAATAACCTAAGATTTGTTGATCGCCGATATCGCCGGAGCAATATCATAGCTGTCCGCACCTTATGTGTCTGCAATGAACTCCTTTAGAACCGAAGTTTATGCCACGTCAGGTAATGATATCACAGAAAGTATATTTCTTACTTTAACCACTCTCACGTCTTTACAAATAGGTTAGTTATTACATATATATTATTTGCATCCACTTATTTGTCAAGCTATGGATCGGAGAGTTGCTGATACAATCACGTACGCATCCATCGTTATGATACGTATGCAGTATCTTAAGAACGACGCACAGTAAGATTACTAGTTATAACAAAGTAACACCGTATATTACGCTACGTAATGAAATAGGTAAAGTATATTTCTTAACCATAACATCATTCATAACATAATGCGCAAAGATTTGTTTCATGTCTGGGTGTTGTGGGACTATAGTCCTCATAGTTCCTGGTTTCCTAGATACAGGGATTCCTAGTTAGGGGCCAGGATCTATGTATGTGATCGTTGGCATTATTTAAAAAAATAAAACCTTGCAAGCAAGTCGATATTAGTCGTTGAAACCCACATTAGGTATCTACTGGAGAACTGAATACGACTCTCCAACCGGATGCGTGTGTAATGAACCACTTTGGAACCGCTGATTATGAACATGAGCTAATGATGCCAATCTATTGCAAGTGTACGTGCGATCCGGTATATTTTGCCACAGAAAACCAGATTGGGAATGAACCGGAGATCCACCGGAAGATTACACCGGAGGTTGGTAATGAACCTCTTTCTGAACGCAGTGAATGAACGCGCTGGATTGTGCCGCGGCAGCCAATATATTTTTGTTCACTCGAGTTTTCGTTTAGACGCAAACTAAAGCTAGTGTAAGTGTAAAATGAACAACATATTTATAATTAGAATTCACATATCATTAGATTAGTATTTCAAGATAATCTCTTTAATAGGGGATATTCTACTTCGATAATCTTTTAAACTAGTTTTCAAAAGGTTAAAGATTTTATTATTTGGGTTTTGTAGGATCAAATCTTATATAAACATCAATATTCTATATTTTTAAGGTGCGTATTCACTTAACAACTTAAGATCTGATATTATGCTCTTTTCATTGACATCAGCTTACTATATTACCATAAGTATAGAATATACTTATGATATTACTTCCTGTTAGTCTACTCTAGGTACACCTCTTTACAGCTATTTTTCTTATCTCTCAGGTAAACAAATCAAGCCAATATAAACTTGCAGGAGGCCTTTCACCGTCTTCGAAAACATATAGCAATGGCACAACTTGTTGCTGGAAACACATAAGCAAATGAAAACATCGTTTTACGCAGTCATACTCGTATAGAAGTGATTTTCTTTATTTTTGTCGATTTGAACGACAATACCTACTCTCGACAGTCGTGCAATCGTACACATGCCGGGAGCAATCCTGTTCGATACAGAAAAGCTTTGGAAATCAAATTAAGCCTGGCTTTGAAATGACAAATTGAATACGCATATAATATGAGAGCGGTTTTATGCGTACAGCTACTACTGTTATAAACCGTCCTCGTGCTCGGATGTAGGTCGTTGTGGTGAAAGGTATAAACGAATAGAGATTTTATGTGAATTCGTTTTTTATGAGAACTATTTTATATCAAAGCAGATAGGTAACTCATTTAAATATTTCGAATATTCATAAAAAGAATGTTGGTAGCCCGAGCACACGGTTCGGTGGCGTAGTAGGTTAAGTTGGGATAGTATTCCGAAGATTCAAAACCTGCCAAATTAATATAACTTTTTTGATTTATCTCTTAAAAATCTTAAATTTTCTTTAAGCATGCGCTAATGTTCTCAATATATGGGTGCTCAATGGATGGCTGGTCATACTCGTGAACGGGTGATGCTTATAGGTACCGATAATGCAGAAAACTAAATTATATGAACACATTCAGAATTATGTACAGAATATCAAGCGAAAGTGAAAAGGGGTCCGTAACTTCGCCCATCCTAATTTTATTGCTTTAGACACCATGTTATAAACTATATAGTTTTCGAGTTTCGAAAACAGGAATATTCTCCAATATCGCCTCTATAAAATACATATCAAAGTTTCAAGCTCGTCCAAGCCTAAAGTTATCCGGAACCGCAAGCTTGTATATTATAACTTTCAACTATCAGAGCTTCACATATTTATAATCAACTTTCCATTGAAAGATATAACTAATCTCTGCATATCCCGAAAGCGGTCTTAATGGCATTTAGGCGGATTGTTTGGCCGCGGATATTTCCGACGGGGGAAATCCGTTATAGAAAATCGACATGTCGCTTCTGTAAGCAAACTTCCGGCCCCAAAAAGTAATTAGAACAAACCGCGACAGGGAAATGTAGCGCACCTATTTAGCTAATCAATAGTTAAGATTTGGGGCTTAATGGTGACACCGGATACCCGGATACCGCTTTAATTTCCCAGAAGCGGCATTTATAAATACGTTTATGAAAAGCGCGGTTTGTTCTGAAGCGGTTTTCTTTGTTAAAAAGTTGTATTCTGTTGATGTTAACAAATAATGAAACAAAATTTTATGTCGTTGTATTCTGGTTATATTAATTTTCATAAAATTTTCCACGGAAAGATGTACAGTACAAATTGAATTAATTTGTGATCCTGAACATACTATTAAAATAATATATTCTGATTACATCCCACTAATATTATATGTAGATCCGAAAGTGTGTGTGCGGTTGTGCGTGTGTAGGTGTATTTGTTACTATTTTGCTCCGACCGAACTTTGCATCATGTTTCTAAGTTGTGAATATCAGTTCGTAAACGCGTTGGATTCTTGGACCTTGTATGTACCATAGAATTACATATCAATAGATTTTTGAGATTTTACACTAAAAACTTTTGTGATGAAATATGTTTTTTTTATAACTCTCACATCTTAAAGTTACAACTTATACCCTCATAACCGATTTACAAACATTTTTTTACAACTTTTAAACCGTTCATTCCTTGGGATAGGACTGTTGTGTTCTTCTAAACACTTTTTCTCTAAAAGGTATAGAATTTTTAAGGTCTTCCATTTTATTATAAAATGCAGTTATACCTAGATAGGTAGATATAGAGATATAGTTTCAGTACCCAGGTTGACACAAATCGAATATCGTGACTGGAAGTTCCCTCGCTAATCAATAGACACCAATAAAATTATAGGAGCGACACAATGCGTACCCTACCCACATTTGTTATGTTTATGGCGCCTTTCATTTCGGTGTCTTCTTCCTATTTTCTATTTATAAGATTTTATTGGAAACATAAATGACATTGCGGTGACATTAATTTATAAAAAAAGAATCACGAAACACTGGGAAATGAAATACCTACACTTGAAGCAAATAAACATGTCTCCGTCCAACCATTTATTTAACTTTTGATTTATGCACGCCTATAAAGTTCTGTAATTATTGAAGTGATGAACCATAGTAAAAACTGCAATACTTTGTGGGACAACAATCAACAGTCTGCTATGGTCCTAGGCGTCCTTTGACGTACTCGAGACGGCTTAGGATTTGTTGACGAAAATGCCTTTAGCTTTTGTATACCTATATTACTATCTATACTTATATTTCTGTATATAAACTATAGTTTAAATAATATGATATATGTATATATCTATTAATTTATACTCTGTTCATTTTGTCAACAGCGTACGGCAACTTGGGCAGCGTGCTGACCGCACAGGGGCGGATGGCGGAAGCGGAAATCGCCTTTGAGAGGGCGCTCAAATACAGACCTAACATGGCGGACGTTCACTATAACCTGTAAGTAAAGTTATTTCAATGTTTATTAAAAATTATTTTATATTTTTAATCGACTTCACAAAAAGATAATGTTCTCTATTCGATTATATTTTTTTTAATGTTTGTTACCTTGGAACTCCGTCATTTATGAACCGATTTAGAAAATTCTTTTTGCGTTGGGTTCAGTATAGCTACGAAGTGGTCTCATATAAATTTCATCGTTATTTGTTCTTGGACTTCGTAGATACATTGAAGTCGGTTTTAAACTATGTACCTATTACAATTTTTATATACCTAAAAGTAGCCGCAAGAAGCTTTTTTTACTAGGAAGGTCAAATCATATTTAACGATAATAGTATTTAGAAAGTTACATTTACCAGATTGTAGGTCTCTCATTTGCGAGAGGCCGTCTTGGTTGGAACTTCCCTTTTGCCAGTTATTCCGCAAGCAGCAGTACCGCAAACAATACTGTCTTCCGGTTTGAAGGTCATTGTAGATAGCTAAAGTACTGGGTAAAAGAGACTTTTATATAGCTATCTTGTCAGGGTGATGAGCGCAGTGCAGTGCCGCGGAGGATTTTATTTAACAATGTTTTGGGTGGTAGTAGGTACATCTGTTTCGGGCAGGCGTGCTGACCATCGTGACGTGAATGACGAGACTAAAAACACATACCTACGTACGTCAGCGACGAAAGTAACTAAACATTTGTGAACTACTTGTGACTAGACCTTCAAAATTTGACTAATTTCTCTGAATGTTGCATTTAAAAGGTCAGGGAAATATCAAAAAATTGCATGTACATAATTTGTAGATTTTCAGTGTTATTTTCAATTTGAATTTTACAAAGATTGTAAAATTCCAGCTACTTATGTCGCTGACTGTACTTAATTATACTTACCGATATTTTTGGAAACGCACAATTGATACCTTTGAGTAAATAATTAATAAAATAACCTTGTTTTATCTTTCACAAACTCATCAAAATTTTTAGTATAATAAGCAATCAGATACCTTATTTACAGGCCCTAATTAGAGCTTTGTTGTTAAAAACTCGATACTCATTAAAGCACAAACAAGGCGGGCAATGATAGGCGCAAAAAGTACCGACCTATATAACACTACAGCAAATAAAGAAAAGTCAATTTTTTTAAGGAACTGAGTGATGAGACGAACAAGTCGTTCGCCTGATGGTAAGCGCCACGCATGCCTATGACAATAGCATTGCCACCGAACTTATAATACCAGTAAAGGCACAACGTTGCACTGCATTGCGCTCATTACCCCGAGACATCAGATGCTAAGTCTCATATGCCCAGTAATTTCGCTGGCTACAATGCCCTTTAAACCGGAACACAGTAATGCTTAAGCACTACTGCTTGGCGGCAGAACAACTGGCAAAGCTGTGGTACGTACCTTTTCACATAAACAAAAGAGACGATATTGACGCTAGAGCCCATATTTTGTATGTATTGTAATATTTGATATAAACAAAAGTTTATAATAATACATTCAAAAGGTTTATCCTTAGTAGAGGGAGGAATAATATTGGTCGTGTCTTTCCCAAGGGACTGAAAAGGCAAAAGGTCCAATACCCATTAAGGGACATAGGAAAAGAAAATATTGTAAACAATAAAAATGAAATGATAACATAAAACTCGGACAAAATCTGGGACGGCTTTTGTCGGCTTTGTACTCTATTGATTAGCCTGATTTATCCTGCTTCGTTTCAAGTATGAGTGTCCTATTAGACGACTAAAGCTTTAATATATAAGAAATGTATGTTATCCGCCAATTAATAAAAAAACTTGTGTTTCAATAAAAACTACGATAAAATTATGGCTTAATTATTTTTACAATAAACTTATTATTCTTGCTTTTTAGCTAAGAAAGCATGATAATGACATATACCAACACCGTAAATATCCTTTACAGTCATATATATATTCTGTGTTTGTTTGGCTTGTTCATCGAAACATGGTTTCCTAGATACCTCATCATCATCAGCCCATCACGTTCCCACTGCTGGGACACAGGCCTTCTCTCATAGAGAGAGAAGATACCTACAGGAGCCTAATTAGGGATCGCACATCGCTGAGTTTTTTCATATAAACTATACGTACGTAATCGGACGTACGGCAATACGCCACAGTTTCATGTTAGACATTCCTCCTGCGCGTACTAAGCGCTTCGCTTCCACTTTTGTTATGCGCACTGCTAAAGAGTGAAACTCCCTGCCAGAGTCAGTCTTTACCGATAGCTACAATCTAGGAATCTTCAAGTCTCGAGTGAAGATAGTAACTGTTACTATCTTGGCAAGCGTGCTAGATCGTCGACCGCATCGTCGCTTACCATCAGGTGGCATAGTGGTCAAACGCAAGCCAATTACCAATTACTATAGTTACTCCTTATTAAAAAGATACTCTATCAGCCAGTTGCAGAAAGCTCATCATACGTACCTTACGTACCTAGTATCTCTTAGTTCTCTTACTCACCTCTTACTAGTCTGTGGGCTCAACATTAAAACTTTTTTAAATAAAATCCAAATAAATAAATTTATCAAATTTGATGCAGTGTTGCCAGATGATATGCGGTGAATCCTACTATTCCTACGAACGAAACACCTACCTTAAAGCTCAGATAAAATATTTGGCTGCTACTCGAAGTTTCGCGTATATTTCCTAGGTTTGGCTCTATCAGTTGCATAACCCTCTTGACAGAACGCCACTACATATTATAGAATGGTTAGAGAAGCTATTGAGATATCACACAATTTCAACCGGGAGGGTTTCAATTTCAACAACGGTAGAAATCCCGAAAAAAGTTCACGAGCAGATAATAGTGAGTTTTGTGTGTCGTGACCTTCATCGAGTTGTAAGTGACAAACAGTACAGTACCGGCGACTAACGTAAAAACCCAAAATAAATAGGGTAGATTGTTTTATCTGCTCTTAAAAACTACCCAACTGCAACATTATCAGTTCTCATAGTCATGGCGCTTACAACAGTGCCGAAATATTGAGTTCTCAAAATAAATTGGTAACATGGTAAATATCCAGTTTCTAAATTAAGTTCTAACATGCCCCAAAAAGTGCGTGTTACGTATTTTTCTTACCCTTCTGGCAGCACTGATTTGAAACTTATAGGTAAGAAAAATTTTAACATTATGTAGAGAATACAAGGTACAATTACAAAATGCTTTATTGTACACCAAACAAAAGAATTAATAGGTACATAGAACAACTTACATCCTAAATTAAAATGGGCTGACTTATAGCTAAGACCGATCTCTTCCAGTCAACCTTATGTAATCAAATAAAAAAATGGAAATAATAAATAATTTAAATGAGAAATAATTATTTGTCTCTGTGAAAATAATGTAATGATAAATTAGTGTTAAGTCGTCTATAAAATGTAAAATTAGTGAGTTGCGGGTGCAGCTAGTACCCGAAGATTTTTGAATTAAGAACAAAATAAAATTTGAAAGTATGCACATTGGTACGCGCCGAACCTTATAGCAATGGCGCTTGAAAGCTGATAATGTATGTTATTCTTTTTTAATAGTCCCATTATATCCACGAATTTAGCGCGCTAGTGTGGTTTGTGGTTGTTCGTCCGTTTTACGTAGCCTTGGCGCGCATAGCAACACAAAATGTGCGAAGTTGTAAAAAAAAAAAAACTCCACAAAATCAAGGAAATGACACATCAATATAGTATAAAACAAAGTCGCTTTCTCTGTCCCTATATCCCTATGTATGCCTAAATCTTTAAAACTACGCAACGGATTTTGATGCGGTTTTTTTAATAGATAGAGTGATTGAAGAGGGAGGTATGTATAATAGCCGTGCAAAGCCGGGGCGGGTCGCTAGTAAATAAATAAAAAAAAACAATATTTTGACACCGAACGCATGTTTCAACGGGTCGCATATAATTTCGTAGTCATAGGACGTCGGTCGTTTATCCTGCCCGAAATAGCGATCATACTATGTTATTCCCACTCAATGTCGGACCCTCGATCAATAGACACACGACGACGTCCGTCGGTTCGTCCCATTAATTCGCCGAGGATTCCACTTCTTGAATTAATCGGGCACGGCCGAGGGCGTAGTCAGGGCGGCCGAGCCTGCAGGTAACGCCTTTTTAATTTAAATTAATCGAAACAATAAAAGTAGCAAGCTAAACTCTAACAGCAGTGTACCAAAGCATCGTTGAAGTTGCAGAAACAGTTTCAAAATTATGATAATAGGCAGCACCGGCGCGTTATTTTGGTGAGTTTTCTATAGGTATATTCAATTCAAAATAAAACTTTTAAAAATATAGAAAAAAAATGTATAGTCCTTGCTTCTGATTATTCAAGAATCCATTAAATTGAGTTTGAACCTTGTAACTTGAAAACTATTAATATAATTAAGCGAGAAACTAACAAGTCATGCAAGCACAGAAATATATGGATTAGTTTCCAAATCACGTCATCTTCAAAATTACATAAGTTTGAATAATTAATATCTAAAATAATTCCAAACTTCGCTTGTTTGGAGCCAAAAAGTTTTTTAATATATAAAAACAGTCCTTCCAAATTATGTTAGTCCTTTCTGTTCAAAGGTTGTCTAGAAGAGTTCGCTTTGAGCGATAAGACCGCCTATTGTTATGCTGATTACTGTGAACTGTCTTTGTTTTTCATGTACCTATTTTTAAAGGTTTTTAACAATAAAATGTTTATCTACATCACGTCTTCATCAAAATTACATAAGTTTGAATAATGAATATCTAAAATAACATCAAACTTCGCTTGTTTGGAGCCAAAAAGTGTTTTAATATATAAAAAAAGTCCTTCCAAATTATGTTAGTCCTTTCTGTTCAAAGGTTGTCTAGAAGAGTTCGCTTTGAGCGATAAGACCGCCTATTGTTATGCTGATTACTGTGAACTGTACTGGTTCATGTACATAATTTTAAGGTTTTTAACAATAAAGTGTTTATCTATCTAAAACAGAGCCTAGCAGATAAGCAAAAAAATGCTAGACCTTGATGGGGCAAGGGCCCCAAGCTGCCCTACCCTGAATACACAGGCTCAGTGTTCTCGGTCCTGCCGCCTGCCTCTACTGCCTCCCTGCCACCTAAGCGTTGGTTTCCGAGCAGTTTCACAAATTAACGTCAAGCTACCGCGATCATAATATAATTACTGGAAGAGGTCGGAACGAACGCAAACCGATGGAACCGCACACTCTAGTTTCATTAGGTCTCTCGCCTGATTGTGTTCCATGTTGAATTATGTATTGTTAATTTTGTTCTTTTCTAATTAGGAATTGTTTGACTGTGGGAGGAGGGCGGTCTTATTGTAACTAAGTTTTATTTTGGAAATGTTTTCTGCTCATGCTGTTCTTGTTGGTTTGAAAAATAATATTCTGATGAGTACAAATTTAGGACTACGAGGTTATTCACTCGTGTAAGAGTAAATCATGCCAAGTTAGGTATATGTTATTATTAATAAAATAAACGCTAGTATTAAGTTAATTTTTTTTTATGTTACTCGGTGACGAGACGAGCTGGTCGTTTGCCTGGTGGTAAGCAATACGCCAACCCATAACAATAACAGCACCATCCAGAACTTTGTTTTACAAAATCCCTGAGACAATTAGCTGTTGAGTCCCAAAATGCCCAGTAATTTCGCTGGCTATAATGCCCTTCAAACCGGAACACAGTAATGCTTGCGCACTACTGCTTGTTATTTTAGTTTTAACTGTTTCTGTATCATGGTGTTATAATAAAGAGTTATTCTATTCTATTCTATTCTACTAAGCAATTCCATTCATCATCATAAAACGTATGAACTGAACAGAATATAGAACTCTATATTTAGCTCGTACATTTATACTTGGGTCAAACTCTAATTTGTTTAAGGAAATCCTGAGCTAGTTTGAGGAGTTAGTTCCTTGTGACCCTTATGCCCTAAATCAACCGTGAAACCTATCTCGAACTCAAAAAATAACATCGTATAGATTTCCTCGTTTATTTTAAAGTATTTTGGGGGAGACCTTTGCCCAGCAGTGGGATCAAATAGGTTAAAAATTAATAATTTTTAAAGTCAAAGAAAGTTAATTTATATAACCCGTAATATATTATTTAATATTTATTTATTCGTGGCAAGTCTCTCGTATGCGGGAGGCCGTCTGGGTACGTACCACAGCTTTGCCAGTCATTCTACCACCAAGCAGTAGTGCGCAAGTATTATTGTGTTCCGATTTGAAGGGCATTGTAGCCAGCGAAATTACTGAGCATATGAAACTTAATATCTGATGTCTCGGGGTGATGAGCGCAATGCAGTTGTACGCAGTGCTTTTCATGGGTGGCACTGCAATTGTTATGGGCAGGCGTAATGTTTACCATCAGGCGAACGACTTGCTCGGCTCATCACTCAATTCCATAAAAAATAAAAACATTTGCCTTGAGAAATCGGTACATTGCTCTAAATATACGAGTAGATCTTAGCATAGAATTTATCCAGCCTTACGTAATCCTTGTTTGTGCCGTAAACTGGCGTAGGTATTTATGAGAAGGCTCGTTTCAATCTCGGCGTCCTATGAAGGTAATAGGGTATTGTTTATCCTTTCATTTTGGCATGTCAGCTTCTACACGTGTTTGAATACAACGCCGGTAATATGTTGGCATGGACTTGGGAGAGAGACCGTACAAAAGGGCGAAAGTGGGTTTAGAAAACTTAGAGAGGGTGAATAGAACTGGGTATTTTTGTTCCGTTATAGGTGAGGATTAAGGTTGTTGTTGTTATGTGATGAGTTCTAACAGTTCAAGACGTAAAATAGTGATATCATTATAGATAACGTATATTAAGAATTACTTAATAACTTCAGAATTTAAGGTACAAACATTTTACAAACTGACTACCACCTAATTCTAACCAACTACTAACTAATAGCAGGTCTAGCGCACTCCGCACTGTAGGTACGAAGCTACAAGTACATAGCCGGACACCGACGGCGGGTCGCACGTCGTTGCACGTGCCGCATCAGTAGAGATAAGAGCTATGCAATAGAAAGAGAGGCGCTCTGCAGGTTAATATGACTGGTAGGTATGTAGCGCTACGCAAGCTGAATTGAATTTTATTGCGTCATAGCAAGAGTCGCTATTTGTTTAAATTTCTTTGCGGAGTGATGCTTCTGTCCCTTGGTATTCTGTGCTAATAGTCAATAAACGTTATTGATCTATTTCTACGTTATTGAATTCTAGCTGTTTAATAGATCACTTAGACTAATTACCAGTTATATAATATTTGTAGCCATATAATATTTGTAAACAGTCTTCGTCTATAATTACAATAGTATTAACCATGTATTATCTTAGTATTTAGTAAAACTGAATTTTATTAATGTAGTGTTGGCGTTCAATAAATAAATAAATATTGATATTGGTGAAAAAGGCCCATAATTAGAATTTATTATTAAAACTCCCACGTTCTTGTTGTGTTCAATTATAATTCTCACAAAATATATGAAATCTTATAACCTTATTTTGCGTTTACTGGGTCTTCTACAAAGGATATTAGCAACTTGAATTTCGGCGAGTAATTTCACACATAAAAGACGGCTCAAAAGCGTGTACGCATTTCTGAGCCGTCACATGAAATGTAACAAGATTGTTCGCTTACGAACACCAAATTGTTTGTTCGGCGAACACATTATATGGTGTTCGGTAGTATTTTTAAATAGTCATGTTATACATGATAAAGTAAACCCTTGAATCATACGCATTTTTTTTATGATGAATTGGGCTTACGTTTGACAACAACTCACCTGATGGTAAGCGTAGTTGCGGTGCCTATTCACTCTAATATATAAAATATATATTTAATATATTAGTTATATTAAATGTGTATCTGTTCTTGGTCAATCCGGGATTCGTGGTGGTTTTTTGCGGTGCTCGAAGTTTGTTCGTGTTTTCAATCAATTTACGTGAAATATATTCGATCCAAATGTTTGTAATTGTTATTTAAGCGTTCACCTTTCACCGAACGAGATTAAAGCAACACCTTACAATCTCCTTATTATATTAAGGTCAAATTATATTACACGCATGCAAGACATGATCCTTAATATCACAGCGAGCTGAATGAGACAAGTAATATACAATGGAGGCATTAAATTCAAATACCGGGGCGCGATTGCGAATTTATATCGTAAATATAATTACGACAACAAAATAAAGTTGATGACAAGCTGTTTTCAAAGATTTCGTTTGAATAAGTATTAAGGAATAGGAAAAAAAAAATATTTTTTAAAGTTCGCCCATTAGGGCTGGCTAAAGTCTCTAGGACCATACCGCCATGTCTTACGTAGTTTTTATTTGATAGTTTAATATTTAATTTATTATACTTTTGTTGAGAAAGAGGGTCAACAGCAACAAGCCGGACCCTCTCCTAGTGCTTCAATAAAGTGGTGGCACTTTATTCAAGCTTTCCATGGACTTTTAGGGAGAACATAAAAAGCAATGTTTCTCTTATTTTGTTTCATTTGTCTACACTCGTGCACGCTTACGAACACATAATGGTTAATATTTCACCGATATTACACATGATCACTCGAAATAACACTTGTTTGGAAAATAAAACAAAATCGAACTGTATCACTTTTCACTTCCCGCCAAAAAGTAAAAAAAAAATTAAGTACGAATACAGCATTTTATGAATAACAGATAATGTAGGTACAACAACTGATTTGCATATTATTTTTCAACAAAAAGAAATACAATTGAATTGAGAACCTCCTCCTTTTTTTGAAGTCGGTTAATAATGCACCATTAGGTACAACCACAACCCGTCTTTGTTCTTAAAGATGAAAAATAAACTAAAAACCACGGTTTATGGATTTAGAATGCATTGTCATCGAGTTGTGAGCTACCCTGAAAGTTTCAGCCTGATAGCCAAACGGGAAGTGCTCGAAATTTCAGTTGCAAGATTACACTCGGAACGACAGACAGAAAAATGGTAAAATGTTTAAATTTGGTAATAATTCTAATAAAAAAATCTTATGAAAATTATGTCCACTTAGAACTATGTACTTTGTAACGTAGAAAGCGCAATGTCTCTATGAAGTGCTATCTATTTCTCACACGAGAGGAAGGAACACAATGTGCCCAGGTTTATGGGGCGAGGCGAAGCGATGCAACGCGTAGTCTACAGCCGCGTTCCGCTGCGATAAGGCGTAGATTAAACTCGTGTTTGCGAACACACACATATTTAACATTCTCTTGCTTGCTTGGACACAGTGTTTGATGTCACGCGGTTTCAAGTAATTACATTCGAAATGCGGAAACTTGTATTGTGATGCAAGTTGGTATCGGTATCTGATATAATGATTCCGGAACCCTATTATTTTAAGCGCTTGATAATATTTAGTAGCTAATTCATAAGCAGAGTCTTGACAATACCCTGACAAAGGCTTTTTGAATATTTGATGTTGTTATGTAACAATAAAGCATTATCTAATCTAACCTAAGGGCTATAAAGCAAAAGTCTTAATAATAGTAAAACTGACCATGAATTATCCACTAGCCTTCGGAAGGTTCAGCTACGAACGTACCTAAGTATCCATACCATTTTGAAAAGCAAGCAATATCATTAACATGTGATTATTTGTGACTCAATGGTTTCTTTTAACCGACTTCATAAAAGGAGGAGGTTCTCTGTTCGATTGTATATATATATATATATATATATATATATATATATATATCTTTTATATGTTTGTTTCCTCAGAACTCCGTCAATTATAAACCGATTTGAAAAAATATTTTTGTGTTGGGTTCAGTATAGCTACGTAGTGGTCCCATATAAATTTCACCGATATTTGACTTTGGACTTCGAAGGTACATTGAAGTCGGTTGTTTTTTTTTTTTGGAGAAATGTATACTTGTCATATAAATATAAGAAACGGGGACACCTATACAGCAGACGTAGGTACTACTATCGTATACACGGTGGAATTGAATTCGATATTTTTCCGAAATGTATTTTTTCAATTTAATTCTATTTAGTAATTTTTAAACTTTCGTGATTCAAACACATAGTTTATGATAAATTAGCAATTAAGCGCGATTAAGTCCCGTTTTATTATCATAATCTATTAATTCTATTTATTCTAAAGCATGGACTAGGTACATATATACATTTCGGAAATATATATACATTTGGAATTCAATTCCACCGTGTATCACTATCTATGTGGATAAGTGGGTAGCCAACAATTTGTTCGAATCTCAATCACTGTTCTCCATTGCGTCAACATTCTCGCCATCGTCGCTCGCGACAACGCCTGCTTCGTATTTGCATAGTTGTTTGTGAAAACCATTTGGTCTGGCTCCGGACGGAGTGCACACATGAAAATGCAATTACATGAAATTACATGAAATTTATTATATTTATTTTATTTACATGAAATTGTTACGGACCGATACAAGATCGGGTTTGGCGCTGAGTGAAAATCTAATTACTTTTTCGTACGAGTTTCATGACAATCTTTTTTTTGTATGTAACGTGGTGAGAAGGATATAAACATTTCGATTGAAAACTAGATTGATCTAAAAAAATTATAATCGTTGCTAGCTAAAATACTACCGCAAAACTATAATTATAAATAAACCTGTGATTTTGGTCAAGCGATGAAATATTGATATTGAATTTACAATGTATACGGCTTATAGTTGTTTCCCTAAGGAAATTTTCGTTTTTCCCGGATGACAGTTTCCTATGTCTATTGTTCTATTTCAAGAGCTACATATCAAATTTAATCTAAATCCAGTCAATACACACACACATACACACACACACACACACACAAACAGAGAGAGAGAGAGAGCCTTTCATATTTAAAATATTAGTAGAATATTATATGCTATAAACATGTATTTGGTTTTCTAAATATGGCTTACTTTTTCTACACCATGAAAGTTAACGAAAACATTCAGACGACCAGTTATTTTTATGTGATCATGAAGAGATTCATCCGATTAGGTTCATCCACCTATTACAAAAATACTACATTTTGTTATATAAACGGGCCGAAAATTGTTCTGCATTTTGCATTTTGCAAAACTCTTGACTGGGAAAATCACTGTTATCCTTCTGTTCTATCTACCTTATATTGGTGATTATAAAAAACCAAAACAATAAATCCCAGTTTCCACTCGCACTTTACGAACTTCTACCCTTCTATTGTACTTTTGTTTAAAACTTTCTCTTCAAAGTTTAAACTGTTATTTGAAGCCGGCATAAAGCAAACGGAGCGAAGCTAAAAATATAAATAGAAAAGAAAAAGTTATCTTCATACTTCAAGAGCCGTCGGCGTCGAGAGCTTTCACAAGGAATGACTGAATAGATGCTAAATAATAAATGGTTCAAAACGAAAGTAGGTAACAAAAACAGTAAAAAAACGAGATATGTTTCGAAAAAGATGCCCTTAATTTCAAGAGTACTTAAAATATAAGGCGCTTAATTTGATGTAAGTGACAGTAATTTGATAAAACCGTTGTAGTTTTATGGGTTCTTTGAGGTTTTTGTAAATATGGTTTTGTGTGGAATCTCCCAGTGTTATACCTCAGTTTTACACTCAATTCAGGTGTCATCATAATTTTATTGTAGTGTCGCCGGGCCGCCGTCGTTCTGCTGTTATTACATTGTTAAAATTAACTGCCGTATACAAGTGGTTAAAATACAAAATTAAGCATCAACTTGCGACGGGAGCGTGTGAAACAATTTGCTGTCGTCCATTTATAGTTCAGACCGAGTGGTTAATTTTAATTGGAAGACAAGCGAGTGCATTTTTTCGCTACGTCATTATTTTCCATTAAGTGAGAGTCGGTGAATTGGAACGACGATATCTAGAGTACATCTTTCGAAAAGATATACATAAAAATAAATTAATAACGGATAAACGTAAAGTTACGATCTCCATGTCATAAGCCCACACCTATTCATCTAATATACCACTTAGGCTGATAAATAAAAGTTAAAGGTACCTACAGTTCCAGTAATGGATCGACCAATCAGAGCGATCGTGCTATTAATATTATAAATTCTGTTTGTGTGAGTGTGTGTTGTGTGTGTATTTTTTATCACATAACTCTATTACGAAATGATTTTGATGAAATTTGGGATGTAGGTACTCGAACTTTTATCTGGAATAGGATTCTTTTCATCCCGGAAAAACGAACCGAAATCTCCGTGGACGGAGTCGCGGGTAACACCTATTGTCATCATAATAATATATTTTTTCCTTGGTATGTAGATACTGACATGGCGATGACTGAGATGGCGAGACGAGCTGGATACATTCCTATTAGATTGGCCCATTCTATCTCAAGACCGCGAGAAATGGAAGGAAAGTAGGGAGGCCTTTGCCCTGCAGTGGGACGATATGGGCTGAATATAATATAATAATAATATGTAGATACTGGTAGGAAGTAACATTCATGATTTTATTCTTTATATCTAGGACTAGCGACCTACCCCGGCTTCGCATGGGTGCAATTTACTCATGTGGTGTAATTTTTCGACGACTTGATTTGACATTTTAATTTCTCTACTATACAAAAACTTGTGGAGAAGAAGAATGAATTGTATATATTTATTACCCTTCCGTAATTATTTTTCTAAATGACAGTGAAAACCGTATCAAATTCCGTTGCATGGTTGCATGGCAAGAAGAAGTAAGCAAAGAAACAGAAATGAGGATGCGGATAGCGGCTTTATTGTATAATATTTAGACATAAAAATAAATAAAACTTTCCTCAGATTTTAAATGAAAACGCAGATAGCTGTTTAAAATAACTTTTTGAAGGGGAAATAAAATGTAGTCACACGAGCAGAGATTTTACTGAAAAGTCAGCACGTTCGAGGCTCTTTGTTCCGGGTAAGTGATTTACAGATGGTAAGGGGATTAGGTTTGCTATACATTTACATTTATGTTGCATTGTAGGTGAAATCCCGGCCGAAATCTAACTTGGATGTTTTAAAATATTTTTTGGAATGGAAATTGCTTTGCTGACAATTTGAGCATTTTCGTGCCCTTTGCAAAAGCGGTACGTGCAAGTATTTCAAAGTGACAACATGGACATGGATCGGTGGCACTGTTTTGAAATTAGGCATAAAATTATCTGGGCTTGGAAATAGGAACCCAATCGTTCTGGATCTCGGTTATTAGATGGTATAGGTAAACTTTATTGTTAAAAAACTTAAAAGTACATGCAAAATACACATACGTTTCGCAGAAATCAACATTACACGACGTGGTCTTATCGCTTAAAGCGATTTCTTTTAGACAAACTTTGAACAGAAAGAACTGACATAATTTGGAATGACGATGATTTTTGTAGGAATTTACTCAGTGTAGTACCTACATTATTGCCAATTTTGACCGTGTTCATTAATATCCTTGTCTCAGTATATGTTGCATTGAAGTTTAGAATCACACACTTTATCAGTTAATTTCATCTAGGCATTAATTCGTGTATTTTTAGGGAAATTCTAATGGACACCCGGGAATGGAGGGCTCGGATAGTGCCAGAATTGGCCTAGACCACCTTCTGGTTAAATCCTCGTTCTGTTCTGTTGCATTAACTAGTGTTCATAAAGTTAAAATGTATTTTTTAAATATATTTTCCTTAGTTACGCTATTGCTTGGAGTAGGATTTTAATCGACGACATTTTGATGTGAATGAATAACCCATAAAGTTTTTATTGAAACTCGTAGAAACAATAAAAAACGCAATAAAAATTCTATTCAAATAAAACTGACAACTAAAACAGACAACCACAAACGTTCCTTAACTCACCGGCGCGCGTAGGCCTCATTTATAACACAAACATTATGCCACAATAAAGATAGTTTATAGTATTATAATGTGTTAGTTATAATTTGTGCGCGACGGTAAACATTAATTCAATTCACAATTTGTCACCTTGGTTAAATCGCGGAATGCCGGTATCGCGTGACTAGGGTGGGCGGAGGCATCCTACCCCTACCGTGAGCATTCGCTGCATAAATTACAAACATTTACCCCAAGCAGGGTTCACACATCTGAACGAATATGAAGGTAATACGTCTGATCTCGATTTATCAATTAGCATGAAAGACAGGAAATAACACAAAATTCAATTGACCATTTGTCACCTCTGTTGAATTGCGGAATGTTGGCATCGCGTGACTAGGGCGGGCGGGAGGCGGTGACGGCAAAGGCATCCAGCCCGAGGTAGGCATTCGCTGAATAAATTACTCATTCAAAGATTGGCACACACAATAAAATTAATATTATATTCTTATGATGTTAGTATGTTTAGTTGTAAGTTTGATTGCACGTGTTGATATTTGAAAACAGAGAGCTTAAAACCGTTTTCGATATTCATGAAATGCTCTACAAATTCGTTTTTTACACGCCCTTATATCATTTATTATTTTACTACCTACATAATATTTTATTCATTCTTATTGACGCTAGATTTGGTATTTTAAGGCTCTCAAAGACCACGTCAGACAATCGGTCACCGATTTATTTGTCGGTGCAATATGAAACATACCTACGGAGTTTCGCTTACGCATACGCAACGCATACGTCCTACAAAAAGTTGGTCACTAAATAAATGACTAATGTCGGTGAAAACATCGGACCGAGTATCGCACCTACAAAAAGTCTGACGTCGGCGGAGGCACTTATCTAGGTCGTCAAAACACTATACCTTATATTACTTATAGATAGACTTACTTGATGTAACTCTCGTAGTTACCTAACAAAATAGGCACCAGATGGTTGTTATACGATGGAGTTCATTATCGCGATATTATATAGTTATAATATATCATTTTATGTATGCCTTTTTAACATTTTCCCGACTCATGTGACTAACAAGTTCGCGGTGTCGTGTTCAACAGTCTGTTCCCTGGTTCGCAGTTTATCGAGCTACGTTTGCGACTCGAACGTGCCAAATTTAACTAACATTCCGTCATAATAATTTATCAAGTTAGCATTAACCCAATACGAGTACTAGAATGTAATGGAATCAGGCGTGACGTTGCGGAAATTCATGTCAAAACTGAAACGCAATGAAAATATGTTTTTTTTATGTAACTGAATGACGAGACGAGCTGGTCGTTTGCCTGATGGTAAGCAAAACGCCAGCCCATAACAATAACAGCACCACCCAGAACTTTGTTTTGCAAAATCCTATGCGGCGCTGCGCTCGTCACCCTGAGACAATTAGCCGTCGAGTCGAAATGCCCAGTAATTTCGCTGGCTACAATGCCCTACAAACCGGAACACACATATGTAGTGTAATTACGCAGCGGAATACACTACATATTTTCATTACGTTTCAGTTATACCATAACATTTATAAAATGTATCTTAAAATTTACGAAACGTATTTTAGCTTTAACGAAATATGTTAAGAACGTTAAGAAAACGTACCTTATCAGGATTTAATTAATGTAACGTCCTTGTTACGCTTTCACGTTCCCACGTCGCTTTGTAAGCGTCTTTCCTTAAAGCTGACTGCAAGCTGTCGAATGTACTCGTAATTGGATGTAAGTTCAATTGTTACAATTGAACAAGATTTTTGTTGAAAAATATATTTTTCAAGACAAGCTTTTATTAAAATCGTAATCGGAACCACGAGCAGATTAAGACGAGCCGAAACACTAGTAATTTACGATTATCCGTCAAGGAGTTCTATTTCCTTCCGTCTCCATCTTCAGATCAGCTGGCTGTCACCATAATATTGCATTGTCATCGGACTTTGACAAATATATAAAATTTCAATACCGTAGAATAAGAGCAACTGGTTCTGATTCATCTTGCAAGATTTGACCCATACAAACTCATTACAAGTTCAATAAAAGCTTGTAAATTATCAACCGAACAAGTCTAATATTTCAATTAGCAACATGTTCTAATGAAACGCAAGCCCTATTGCGTTATCGATACTTCTATCGACGATATACGAAGGATAGAAGAAATTTGGTTGCTCGAGCAGCTGGCTCGGTGGCCCAGTGGTTAAGACGTCGGGACGGTATTCCGAAGATGCAGGTTCGATCCCTGCCAACCAATATCATTTTTCTTCTTCTTAATTATTTAAAATCTTAATTCTTGGACATGCCGGTTTCCTCAAATGTTTTTCTTCGCCGTTTTTAGTGGGAGTGTTAAATGTAGGTTTAAAGGATATAAAAGGCTGTTAGGATGCAACTAAAATTATGATCCGCACAGTGCTTAAGAATGTCAGTGGTGCGGGGCCAGCGGGATTCGAACTTTGGTGCGTCGGATCGTCAGTCGCACGTGCTCCCACTAGACCACACTCGCTCTAAATATGTACATTTAGTCTTTATATACATGTACATTTCGTTATTGAAATTATTATTTTAATAACAAGTTTCTGTAGAGAATAAATTAATGTTAAACTAGTGATTACGACATGGTATTAAAATGTTTGGTACTTCTGTTATTATTGAAGATGACTGTACTGTGAATACAAATCTCCCTTTGTTCGTGTCGGGAGACAGTTTTGGTTCTGAAAAGAAATCAAATGGCCCTGAATAGGCCCGTCATTCGCAGTGGAAGGATCCATCGGTGAATCCTATTTTTTTTCTTTTGAATGTTGACAATCGTTGTGTTTAAGTTGTTCGCACACTCGGCTATGAGCCGAGCCTAAATTTGGGAAAATATAAGGGCATCTATGGCGATATTTGTTCGGATCATCGTATTTAATCAGCGCTTCGTTGACTCTTTCATTATACGTACTGCTGTTAAGGAGTAGAATTCTCTACCAGAATACTTATTTCCTTCCAATTACAACCTGGGTCTCTTTAAGACAAGAGTGAATAGGCACCTCATGGGCAAACGTGCTCCGCTTTACACCTTAGAGTTGTTGTCAAACGAGAGCCCATTTAATCATAAAAAAAAATCCCTGTGCATGGGACCGTTGAACGAAACAAAAAAATAAAAATGAGATGACAAGTACTATAACATCACAATAATTACAACCATACATAAATTATTATTGTCTTTTTTTTGGTTAAAGTGGTAGAAGCCAAGAAAGGGCAAGATGTATTATTATTTCAACGAGTGAAAGTGTAGGATAATAACATTTTAAAGTGAACTATCGAGTTCTCTCATCACCGATAAAGTAGATTAATTGATTAAAGTATTATTCTATATCATAATAAATTTGAATCATTCATCAAGTCGCGCGAGCTAATCAGGACCTCAGAAACTGTATGCGGAGTCGAACTAAATGATTAAGTGTTCACCCCCTCCCACTCAATCATAACGGATAAGCCCCCCACTGGATTACAGCCAAGAACTAAAAACCGGTGTGTGTAGCCTTAAGCTCATATGGCCTTAATTAGGGGAATAAATCGATTCGAATTTACTCCTATTTCTCTTGATATTTATAAAAGCTTAACTAAAAGGAATTTTCCATTAAGCTTAATCATCTTTACGGTCGAACGCTAATGCTTGGCAATAATTACTCATAGATGTTTCATGTGTTGTTCTATTAGTGGCTATTACCAAAGACAACTAAGTGTAACTTACATTACTAGCTGACAATTGACAAACGCGACTTTGCCTGCGTGGATAAGAGAAAATAATATAAAAAATTCTAGATTTTCGTTATCAAATATTTCTTGTGTGTAAATCCGAAATAAGATAAAGTGGCCGCGCGTTCACCCGCAGTTTCTCGCGATAAACAATAGCCTATGTCCTTTTCCAGGACCAAAAGTACACGTATGTACATACCAAATTTCATCAAAATCCGTGCAGTAGTTTTTGCGTGATTGAGTAATAAACATCCATCCATCTATCCATCCCTCCTTCCATCCATCCTCACAAACTTACGCATTTATAATAGTAATGGGAGTATAATGTATATCTTAAAACAGATAGTCTAAGATACACATTTTATCCCACTCTTCTGTAACTAATCTAATGTGTAATGTTTTAGTACCACGCTGACCAGACAAACCCCGATCCGATCGGTCGCTGGCTATCGTGAACTGTACGCCCACTTACAGCGTTTTATAGGTACCTTAATTCAAAACTTTATGATATGATTGTAAATAGAAATCTCTGGAAGTTTCAGAGCGTATTCAGGACAGACATTAGAACGGACAGACATCGTGTAAAAAGCATAGTCCACTTAGGTATAGCTACTATTATTGTTATAATTATTATTGTTTGTATATACATTATGACTAATCAAAAACAATCAACATTCATATGGAAAATTAGTTGATAGCATCTACACTGTTGTTTAAAAGCATGGCTAGTTATATCTAGGCTTTGTTACAGTTTAACCTGGATATTATAAAAATAGGTTTGGTTCACAACACGAAATTGCTTTCAACGGTGGATTCAATTCAAAAACTAAATTCTCGCGGTGATCACGTAACCGCTGTTGCAACAGTTTATACAATTTGCGGCCCAATCAAAAGTAATTTACTTCCGTACTATTATCGATACCTGTATACCGTACCATCCTGTAGGTGGGGTGTAATTTTTAAATCGTAACTTGTGCTGCCTGGCAGTATTGGGTTAATGATTTTGGCAATTATCTACCAAACTCTACAAATGTAAAAGATGTGTCAGGATATTCAGAAATTTATGATTTTTTTTCTCATTTTCTTGTTCATCGCTATTTCATCATACAAACAACTAAGGAAAAATAAAACAATTAATAATTCATTTTTAACAAAAAAAATCGTCCATAATTCTGATGTATTCTAAACCACCTTGAAGCTATACTGAACTCGACACAAAAAAAAACCAAATCAGTTTATAAATGACGGAGTTCTGAGGTAAACATAAAAAAGCGATCGAATTGAGAACTTCCTCCTTTTTTCCTCGGTTAAAAAAGCAGAACTTCAATTAAAATAGAAGTAATTTCACGCAAGTCCTCGTAATGTGCACAAAGCTAAAGGAAAAACATTGCAATATCAGTCACGCGTCCGACAGCAATAATTAGAAAGGAATTAGTAACAAATTATTGCTTGCGAAGAGGAGGTATAATAGCCGGTCGGGTTGGATGGTTCTCATTAGTGTTGGCTGGCCCACGTAGAGCCCGCTCGTTGTGGCGCCTGCATTATTCATGCCGACAATATTGCACTGCGCATCTACCCGGTTTTATAATATCGTACGCTGGGATGTTTCATTAACGTTGACATTTTGTATTGTGCCGGGTAACTAATGCCGGCCAATTGTTTGATCGCGAACTGGCCTGTTGTCACGCGCACTGCCTGTAACGATAATGAATTTTGTTGTTGGTTTTAGGATAATGAATTTTGTTTGGCGTTGTAAGTTTATCGGCTTTGGTGGTGACTTTTTTACATTGCCCAAAAGTTATTATGTGCGTAATTATTTTACGTTTTTATATTTGTCGTATTTTTTGAGTTGGCTGAATGAAGATGCGTTTGAGCTGACGCTAAATAAATATATTTTACTGTGATATAGTCTAGTTAAGCGTTGGTTAAAATGTTTGCATCGTGCGTATTTTTGGTAAAGTTGAGACCCTGTTTCTCTATATTTTAATGAGTTTTTAGTAAGGCAGCATATTAGCAGTTAAGAGATGAAAATTAAACACAGCAATCTCATGTTACAAATATGAGAACGTCCTTTCATTACTGATACAATGAGCACAAACCGACGATCGACGAGCTATGAATTCGGAACTTGTCTACTAATTAGAAGCGAATATGAATCAAATGAATTATTGATAGAGCAATAACATAGTTTACACATGTTTTTTCCACGGAACTCTTTATTATTTCATGTATCGGCGATATGGCTACAATTCTACTAATCTGGTGGGCGATGTCAATGTCAAAGGTCATTTGATTCATGAATACAAAACTATGTAGATATTTGCTACACCTCAAGGCATTTCATTGTAGGTAGTTTATGAAACTGTTCCGTCGAGAAAAGTTCTCCCTACTTCTTGACCCTTGAAAGTTCGTTGTTTCTTTAAGGGATTGAAGGCCCATGTCTCAGCAATAGGAACTCAATATTATTTATTTTATTATTTTTTACCGTCTTCTGAGCCAAATTCGAATCTAGCAATTTATGATTTTAATAATTGATGAATCGACTTACGCTTATACTATTGCGCTACTCGCAATCGGTTAATCGTTTATAAAAATAATCGATTGCCAACATCACTAGATAACAGACAGTAGAGTTGGGTCATCACATCATTATTATTTCACTACAATAAGTCATATCAACAAAAAGATAAAACAACAAGAATAGTTTTTTTAAGTAAAGTTAAGAGTATAAATTACGTACCTATATAGGTCCTCGTAGTACTTGCTGTTTGAGTTAGGTGATAGGTAGGTTGGTAGGTTTGATCTTTGAGAAAATATATATGAAGCGCTTAACAAGCTAGTAATAAAGAAACCAAAATGTCGATAATTAAATACAAGGCTTTCCTATAAAATCCTTACTAATATTATAAACGCCAAAGTCTGTATAAAAACTTTTTTCGATTTTCATGAAATTTGCTTTGTAGGTACTTTAGGACTTGGAATAGCATATAGGCTACTTTTATCCCGGGAAACCGTGGGGCGTAGCTAATGCTACATGAATTAAAGTCCCAAATATTCTTCTTTACACCGTCTACAAATTAATATTTCATATTGTGTGGGCGATGTCACTTCAATCGATTCAGAAGGTAACAATTGCTCGAATGTTGCAGGAAAAGAGATAATATGTGCCCGTTATTATGGAATCTTTCCCAGTACTCCTACTAACTATTAAGTATTCTGTGCCCAGACTCTGCGATAGATAGAGTATATTAAACGTTCTCTGAAAGCATTGGAAAGCCTTATGTATATGAGAATAAATTTGTGGTAGTGTATTTTGTATCTTTTAACTCGTCGTTTAAAGATTGTTTTTTTATGGAACTAAGCCACAAGACCGATGTTGTTTGCCTGATAGAAAACGCCACCCTCGCCCATAACAATTGCAGTGCCACATAGACTATTTTAATACCGTGAAAAGTACGTACTGCTCGTCACTACATTGCGGTCGTCACCAAGTCACTTATGCTCAGTAATTTCCCTGGCTACAATGCCCTTCAAACAGAACACAGACACACTTGATATTTACGCTGTTCTTCTATGCACAATTATACAAATATTTTGAGTGTGCTGTGCAAAAATAACGTGTAAGAAATAGTCAGGATTCATTATTCGATCTTCAGACACACAAGCAGATAACTAAATTCTGACTAATTATTTAAAGAATAAACCTGAGCTCTTCGAGAGTTAGGGTAAGCTTTTTTAGACCTTTTGTGAAATACATAAGAATATTCTAATCGCCAAGGAGTATTATATTCATCTTAGCTTCGATTCATTCGCAAGACAGTCTGAACTCTTATTGTTGGAGGCCAAAACTTATTTTGGGTCGCAAGCGCCGTCCTAGTTTGTTCAATGTATGAAAATAATAGGCATCCTTGTGAGTCGTAGGCAAATTGAATGTATTTTTGAGGATTTTCTGAGAGCAAGATAATGATGTCTCCGAAGAAAATTGCAATAGATTTTAATAGATTAGCGTCTAGACTGTTCCACAAGTAGAGTTTCAAGAAGTATCTAACGCAAATTAAAGTCGTGACTAAAACAAGCGACCCTCGTAAAAATAACATAATAAATTAGAATAACTTCTTATCTCAAAAGCCTCAAAATTGCTTTACGTATTTCTTTGTTTCAGAGGGATTTTACTACAAAACCAAAGGCGGTACGGCGAAGCTATCAAAAGTTTCGAGAGAGCAATATACTTTAGACCTTCAATGGCTCGTGAGTACTTCAGTTAAAATAAATATTTAAAATTACGAAGGCTTTGAGTATATCTACATGGATTCTATGATAAATAGCTTTTTGCTCGGCGATATAAGTTTTTAAGCTTCATGGTCACTATCGTCAGAATAACTGAAACGAAAAGTTTGGAAACGGGATGCTTACCATGTTTTTATTAACCTTTTTCAAGAACTTTATATTTTTTATTCCGTTCCATGAATTTGTTCGGGGTTTTTCGTGTAAGAATTATTTATTTTAGCACTGTCGCTATGAAACTAAAGGACAAATAGAAAAAAATATCGAACTAGTGATTACATTTTTTTATACGTTTATTAGAATTTGAAAAAATATGAATTATAATTATATTTATCTATAGATTCCTAGAAGAACATACCGAATCTTAAGTGTATAAAGCTAGGATCCGAGATCGATATCATAGAGAGAGAGATTTCACGATGTGTCAACGAGGTGGTTCAATTTTACAGTAAAAACAATTATTATTATATATGCCAAAGTTTGTGTGTATGTTTGTGACCACTCAATTCCAACCCCTAAATGGTTTTAGATAATATTTTAATATGTAGATACTTTAAGACCTGGAATAGGATATTTGTTATCCTTGGATAACAATTATTTTTTAGGGACTATGAATCTACTACGCGGGCCAAACCGCGGGTGATAACTAGTATATAAATACCTATTTTACTGCGTTATTAAACTATTAAATAGGTAATTATTTAATACCTTCGTAAATCTTTGCTCACACAAATTAAACTTAATACAGCAAAGCATGGAATGTTCTTAATATCAAAGTTAAGTAGGTATTTTGATATTGAATAAAAGTCCTCTAATTAAAACAACGTAGACGACATTTTGTTTTGTCAAGTTTAACGTTAAATTGTGAAGATACAGTACCTTAGGATTGAATAATAAATAATGATAGAGCGAATTTTTTGCATACCTAAAAGTAGGATGTAGTTGCTAACTTAGCCTGATTTCGCAGTGGCATACGTGAATTTGGGCACGTCGTTGATGGCCGATGGGCGGCTGGCGGAGGCCGCCAGCGCGCTGCGTGCCGGTTCGCGTGCGGACGGCGTCCGCGTGCGGGACCGGCGCGAGCACGACGCGGCGCGAGTGTCCGCGCTCGTGCAACTGGCAGCTTTACACTCGCAACGCAGCCACTGGCACAAAGCGCTGTCGGCATACAAAGAAGCGCTGCAGATTCTACCTGAAACTAACGCGCCGATTGTTGGCTGGACGAGACATGTAAGTTCATGCACCTACATATTTTTATTTATTATACCCGCGGCGCGGGTGTTACCGCATGCGTGCACCTGGCAGTTTTGCACTCCTACCGACCAGTTATCACAAATGCTGTCATCTCACAAATAAGCGCTGCAGATTAATTTAGATACAAACAAGCTGATCTATTTTTTGAAAAAACGCATTGACTCATCTCAAGCTCGGTGAATATTGCATCCACTTGAAATTGATAAAAGTTGGTACAATTTCTGTTAGGTAATTGTTTTGCATCGAATTTCGAGTCAAGGGGCATAAATGGCACCTATTCACTCTGAACCCATTACCTGACTATCTCGTTAACTGCACTAAGGTTACTGTCGGGCCACCTCACGGCACGTCTGAAAGGGGTCCGGTGGCACAAAGGGCTCTCGCGTTACAAAGAAGCCCTCCCGGTCGAAGCCGATAGTGAGATGGACGGCCCGTGTTATGCGAGCCTCAATAAACATAAAACTCGAGCACGTCGCAGAATAACAGCCACAAGTTTTCGGTCTCGTTATCTTGCGGCTTGCGGACGTGTTGATTGATTTCACGCTGTATCAAGCCTTGCCTTCGGAAAATAAAAATTTTACGTTTATAAACCCTACCTATTTATTGACCTTTTGGCGGGCGTCTAGACCAATTTATGTCTGGACTGTCGTCTGCTGAAGAGTATGCTAAACCAATATAGTTGCAGCTTATGAAGACTTCGGTTATCAGATAATTTGAATTAACCGCTGCGTAGGGCTTTGAAATATTGACGCAAGGAGATAGATCGTCGAAAATAAGGACACAAATTAGTTTCAATTGTTTCAAGAAACATAAGATGGTCGATTGTTTATTTATATACAAGTTCTCTTGTATTAAAATAACTTTGTAATTCAGTTTGACCTTATTCATGCAACCTGAGCTGGCTGACTTCTCTAGTAAGCAATATCTTAATGGAGAAACCTAAGTGGCCGACAGGCCTCCCTATATTAATTCTATTACAATAGAGTGGATGGCTCACTAAACGCTATTAAATATCCAATAACCTGAAGGTTATTTTGCTATTTGTTATATCGATGAAATTGTCACTGACATGAAAGCACAGTATCGATTTAGATCAATTTAGACCAAAAACGAATATGGCGGCCAACATGGGACAAGTAAACGATATCGGATATAATATTTTGCATCAAGCACTAGCAGCTAATGTCACAATAATTAAGTAATAATATCATTAAATTGACTTATCATGGACACTGTTGACATCATTAATAGATAAGACTAGGCATAGTATCCAACGCCATTAAAGTCTGTTACTCAACTACTGCATAGGTAGTCAGTGTACCAGATTGTATACAAGTAAAGTATAATTTTGTCGTATTTGCAGAACGTTCTTTCGATGGCCAGCGAGATATACGCGCAGCTGCAGCAATGGCCGCTGGCGGAGCACAGCATCCTAGCAGCGCTGGCGGTGGCGCCACAGCATGTTGGCACGCACATCACGCTAGCGCAAATATTGGCCAGAAATGTACGTAAAACCACAGAATTGATTATTCATTGTAAAATAGAATAGAATAAAATGTATTGTTCAAAACTGTATCATTTAAGGTGTCATAAAATTATAAAAGTAACAACAGTTTATCCTTACGCACGTACAATAATAATATTAACAAACTAAGAATCTAAAAGTTATAAATAGAGATCGTCGTACATTTACTAAAACTATTTACAGCATACGGGTACTAATAGATGTACATTCAAAATATTCTTTAGTAATATTTCATTATAAATGTAAACGGCTATTGTGTCGGAATAACTCCGACCAAGTTTCGGACTGTTAGGAAGTCTTTCTTTCGGGAGTTTACGCTTTGGATTTGCGGCGCAGACCGGAAGAAGGACATTCTAATTGTCCGAAACCTGGTTGGGGTTATTTCGGCACAATCATAACGTGAGTGTAGCCGTTTATATTGGATTGATTATTATTAGATACTCTCGCAACCCAGCAATAAGACACAATCTAGCTTGCACGTCTTCGTTGTGATACCCTGATATAAATAGCTACTCTCGGACCCAGCAATAGAGCACAATTTTGCTAGTGAACCAGGCCTGGTAAAACTAGTGTCTAAAATAATGATCTTCACAAGGAAATCTAACTTCGTAAATTTCCACCTGGACACTAATAATAAGGTCTTATGTAATATATCGAAAAGTTCTCTGCTTAAAGTGAAATTTTCGGAAACCTTTTTTCATCATTTGCATTCTTAATTTCCAGCTAGTTAGCGGTCAAATAATTGCTAATACGAAACAATAAATAATTATTCTTAAAGTTTTGACCGCATTATACTAACGAAACTAAATGTCCTAAAGATGTACTTCATATACTTGTATAATATTCTAGTCTCACGAAACCATCGCTAGTCTCATTCTACACTGTACTGCCTACTCTTGATATTCCTACACGAAAAATATAATACGAACTTATAATTTCTTACTTTATATCTGTTGTAGACAAGTAGAAGTATAGAAGCGGAAATGTGGTTCAAGAAAGCGCTGACGTTGGCGCCCAGTGATCCATCAGTAAGGGATCAATTTGGTAAGTTGGGTTTATCCTTTTTGTCAATTGTTTTGATATCCCTTTAGATGATGCCTTTTCTCATTTATCACACTTTCTTGACCCCGTAAGTAGCCACTACAATCCCTACCACTATGATCCTTATATGAGGTTATCCAGAAGTATCAAATATAGAGACACGAGAGACAGGAACTAAGTGTTTGTTTAGGCTTAAATTGTTTGATTGAAAGCACCGCACTCACGTGGGATGATTTTACTGCTATTTTATTACAGTATTTATCTAATTTAGGAGTGTAATGAAGATACCTAATTGCAATAAACAATTAATACTTACACAAAATTGAAGCTTCCAAGTAGCCATAGCCATTCGATACCAGATATCGTTGAAACAAGGCGTAGTTAATTAGCGCTCTGGTATTAGCAGTTGGAGTACACAAGAGTATAACGTCTTCGATGGCAAAATGATTAACTCTAAATATAGCTACTAATCAGGATAGGTTTACTAAGCTCAACAAAATTTAAAGATTTATGTTAGTGCTCAATTAAGTGTATTAATTTCATAATTAATTTTAATAAACACAGATAGTGCTGGCAGGCAGATTTATAAATATTTATACCCAGATTTTAATGCTTCATAAAAAGTTATATTTTGGCTAACATAGTTTCTAAATTTGTTTTATTATTCATCATCATCATCATTTCAGCCCGTGTCTACCCACTGCTGGGTATAGGCCTCCTCTTCATCACGCCCTTTGTTCCGGTCCATAAGTTTCCTACCCCCTTCACTATATCATCGGACCATCTGGCCGGTGATCTGCCTACTAGTCTTTGCCCGTCTCTTGGCCACCATTCTGTAACTGCCCTGGTCTATCGACCGTTACCGTACTTATTATTCGACCTGCAATTTTTTAATATGTCTTTTTTTCAATTAGGCATGTTCTTACGGTCACAACGTCGGTTACGAGAATCGGCTGAGCAGTTGGTGGCAGCGGCTAAGTTGGCGCCCAACGACGCCGCGCGGGCGGCGGCAGCGGCGCGCGCTTTGCGGGACGCAAGGCGCTGCCGGTCGGCGGAGCGGTGGTATGCACGGGCTGTACAGTTAAATCCTAATGTAAGTTCAATTACACATTTCATATTTTTATGTTGTACAGTAGATACATGATTTTTTTTAATATCATACTTTTGGCGCCCAACGTGGTACTTATTTTTATTTGATTTTGTATGAACTGAAACTATTTGTATTTACTAATGTTCTCGCAGCATACATGCACATAGATTTGTATAAATATGGTTAACATCAACAAATAACTAGCTCAATAGGTGTGTTTGTCTATCAAAACTATACTTTTATAAAAAGCCAGATAGCCAATTTAACGTTTAAAAATTTTACTGACTGCGTAGAAAACTAAGAGAAAAATGTTATTATTCCTTCAAAAAACAAGTGCTCACACTACTTCGAGGGCCTAAACAAAAGGGAATGAACAAGAATACCCACAATACGCGGGCTTCAAGCTCGAATACATTTTTTTATTTATTTGTATGTTGGTTTTGCCGCTCGACCGCGCATTTTGATCAGTGGTTTACTTCTGAAAAGGCAAAATCTGTTTTTTCTTCTAATCTCCCAAAATAAAACCTTTATTTTGCATTCGCAACTCCCGGTTTCAAGTTTTGTTAAACAAGGTTTCGTGTTTGCACAGTTCTGGAACACGTTTTGTGTTGCACCTGTTATTCAGATTGAAAATCTGCTAAATTTGAAACAAGTTATTGTGACATAAGTTTTGTGAAACGCGGCTACAAAGTTTCCTAGATTAAAGTTATATCTTTTAAAGTAATTAAAACTGTTTCGTGGAATGCATAAAATTCAGAGCGATCTAGATAGCATCCAGGTTCCATTTAGAAATTAAAGCAGTCCCCGGTTCAAAGGCGCTAGATAGTAACTTTGGTTTCAGAACGCAGAGTATCACTCCAATCTCGGCGCTATCCTGCACCTAAATGGGAAATATGCCGCCGCTGCTTCCTCATACCGAAGAGCTTTGCAGCTTCAGCCCAACGACGACATCACCATCACAAACCTGAAGAGAGTAAGAACACTCATGAGTCAAAGCCGAAAATAACATTAGGAGAAATCCACAATAGAATGTCAATTGCCAAAGATATTGTTAGAAACAAAATATTATATTTGAAATTGCGTACGACTGAAAACGAACTCTTATTTATTAGAGCATAGTATTTGCAATTCGATGTAGCAACGAATAATATGCCAGTGAATGAACGCTTAACATCCCACGCGCACATAAAAATATCAATTAAAAGAATTTGTCTGAGACCACATCGTCGGACCCTTACGCGCGTGAAGGGGACGAGTTGAACATTGGTAAACGAATCAATTAGTGATGCTTTGTTAATTGAAAAGATTTATACATATATTTATAATAAACATATTTTAATAAAAAAAACTTAATGTTATAATTGAAAACAATTAAATTATTTTTTGTTGCGCATAATATTATCATAATAAAATGAAGGGTTTGTACAATGTTATAAATGAATAGAGGTAGCTCGGAAATGTAAATAGTTTTAAAACTGTATAATAATTTTATACTTGAATGCATAATTCAACAGTAAAAATAATGCAAAAAAACTCTGAGGAATAAACATTATTTCTCTTGTTATTTTTCGTCTTCCATAAATCTTTAAAACTGTTCCTTCGTATAAATCAATAAACTAAGTTTTACTTATTTTGTTATATTTAGTAAATGGCTAGTTTTTATTTACTTATATTGATTACTGTATATTATTCATACATACTGTATATTAAGAGCTCGAAAAGTACCTAATAGGTAAATGTATTCAGATGACCAACACTAAATGGACATTGAATTAATATAAGATTTTTTTGGAGCATGTGTTTTTGCGTGTTTTTGTTTTTATTATTTTTATTATAAACTCTGAAACATATCTATTTTATGTATGTAAATAAAATATCATTCATTATTGTTATTTACTATAATACTTGTAAAATACTCTTTGTAAATAATGAAACGTAGTAATAATGCTGTATAACGATACAAATTAATTTTATATATTTCTTACTTTTCTTATATTTTCTCACATCTGTGACAATAAATGTAAATTACGCTTTGTAGTAATAGATAATTGCCAAATAAACTATTTTGGTTTTATTTTGCAATTTAGTGTATCATTATTATTTTCATATCACGGGGCCATAAATTATTGCAACTGATATTTGATTTCAAACACAATACATGTGGACAAAGAAATCGAACATGAAACTCCATGGTCCTCGAAATAAAAAAAAAATTATTAGAAATCGAGTTCTACTCCTATAATATTGCTTTATTTGTATGACATACTTCATCACTGGAACATAATAATATAACAAATAAAAAAAAAATATTGCAATTTAATAATTCATACTCTCTCAGAGTTTGTGAAAAATAAACAATGTTATCAATAAAAATTACCTTATTAAATTACAGCGCTGACTGACATTTTAATACCAAATAAAAGTTGTTTTAATAATTTGAGTTTGTCTTTTAAAAATTTATTTATTATTTATATTTTATATTTAATATGGTTAAGTAAATAATAGCAGTTTCACTTCTTATGAACATGCATATAAGATGCTGATAATATTGGGCAAATTTATAAGTTAATGATTTATTATTATATTATATAAATTATGTATGAAGAAAAGTGTCTTCACTATACATTTACATTTAATTTTTACAGTTATTCATATATATAAATATAATACTGTATCTTTTAAATTACAAACACAAGACAGTAATTCGATATTATAATATAGGTATGATATTTGTTTTTACTATAATTATTTTAATATACGGAGTAATTGGCATTATATCAAGTTCAATATAAAAATCTACAATAAAAATTATGCTTTCTTTTGACTCTAGGTATCATTATTATGAAACCGATGATAGACCATGCACTGATAAGAATTGAAAACTGAAACAAGCGCGTTGCATGTAACAATCTTTTGAGCGAAGCTCTAATTATGTATGTATGTATGTATATTTTATCAAATTCCAAAAACTAGTAATTAGGTAAATATAACATTTTCTACTGAATTGTATAAAATATCTGCGTTGCAACTTGTCGTACTTTAACCTACTCTAACAGTAGGAGGTTTTGTAATTGAATCATGGAATTGTAATCATTTATTGTTTATGATGAATAAAAACATAGGTAGATAATGAATAGGTATGTATATTCATACGTTATGCAAGTAAACCTGCAAAATCCCAAAGTGATATTATTATGTTGATAATTTTGTAAATAAAAGCTTCGATATTTTATCTACTTTCTTTATTAATTTCAATAATACCCTACCAATCCTGAAGTTTCCCTTAGCACGATTTATTATTTATTATTGAGGTATATAATTATTGTTGTAGCCGCATAATTGTTATTATTTTACTAATTTGCTTTCTTAATTCACATTATCAGGCGGTTTTCAAACGTATAAATTATAGAAAGTTTTCGAGGGTTATTAATTTGTGACAAGAAAGTGACAGGCTTCAAAATAATCGTAAAACCACGTTTTATGCGCCTTTTGAGGTTAGGTCAGCATTGTATGCTAATAAATGGATTAAGAATACATAGTATAGTCATCGTTTTGTGAGCTAAATTTGAGTTGAAAGATTCTACCCGGAACGACAGACAGACAAACGAACAAGAAAGTGACTAAATAAAAACGTAGTAAAAAGAAAAAAATAAGTAGTACTTTTTGGGTAATATTCATTCCAATGAGGGTATTTGATTATTGTTTTCTCTCGCTAGTTAGGCGACGGCAGTCTCACCCTACAAGTGAACTGCGGCGCACGAAGTAGATTGTCATTTCCACCTGATCTAGAAAGTCTGAACCTTCAATACGTAGCGCATTGTCGGCAGAGCCTCTGTTTCATCTGATACTGCCACACCCAGTGGAAATCGCGCGTACTATTGTGACTGGTAGAATTCCAGAGCTGGCCTGATGCCATCTTCTCTCGTCGGCGTCATCCTTTTACGAGGGCCTAGTACGTGAAGATTGGTGAGTGAAGTTTTAGCTGTTGGCTAATCTTTCACTGGTATACCTATTCATGTGCTATTGAACATATTAAATTAGTTTTACATCGCTTTGAACCAGCCGTCGGCGTCGTCGAAAACGCTCAGTGGATTCGCTGGGGAACGTCCAATTATAGTTCGCCGAGCTTGGATAGTTTTCAAGTAATTATTCTTATTCCTAAATTATCATAATAGTACCTAAATAAAATTAAAGTACCAGACTATCGACCATCCGAATTTTAATTTAAAGGTGAATATTAAACTTAATTATATTAGTGCTTTAATAGTAGATACAACCTCTAAAACAAAGTTGGTCGTCCAAGTCTGTGTTCTTAAATACTTCATGACTTACTTGAAGGATTGTGATGACATTTTTAACATTATTTAGAGAATATCTTTAGAAAAGATATAAATCGAAACCTTATTTTTAACAGAAATCTAAGCACATTCCTTTTCTAGTCCTTGAAACACAGCATCAAGCTACGTCAAGGGCTAGAGACTTCAATATGAAATTGTAACACTTACTATGTCAATAAATACTTTTTTAAGTTTTATGTTATGTTTATGTTATTCACGTTCTCATTCGTACGAAGTCGTGGCAAGTCGTTAGTTAGGGATATCCTCGAATCAAAGCTCAAAACCAATTTAAAATGATTCATTTATTATTTGAATCTTTCCAAAAGCATAGTGCAACGAAGAGTATAGTTTCTTATAGTTTATTTTATTTCATTATAATATTTTGTAAAGGAGTCAGTACGGTGTACTATGACTGTGCTATGAACACATCAGCAGAACAGATCCTGAAAAATGACCGTGCAAATTGGCGTGTTCCGCTTACGGAACGACGGTAGGCGTTGTCTCATAGAATCCGGTAGAGAGATTTTTTTTTGTATACGATCATGGTATGCTACGGGCGTATGTAATAGGCGAAGTCCTTAAAATGTTTATTTTCGTTAGTACATCACGATACCTTTTACAAGAATAAGACTGCCCGCCCACGTCAGGCAATCGTTACCGATATTTTATCGGTGAAAATGAAACATACGGAGTTTCATATTGCAACGCACACGTCCTATAAAAAGTCTGTCACAAAAGAAAAATTGGAGAACCTAATTAGTTTTTAGAAATAACAAGAACCGACTTCATGACTTAACTTATATTTTTTGTTGTTACTTTTTCAAAAAGTGCTAAATCAATTTCGGTAAAATTTATACGGGACTACATCTGAAGTATGACCTACCAAACAAAAAAAGAGTCATCAAAATCAATTTATGATTGGCGGAGTAATCGCGTAACAAACATACAAAAAAAAAATAATGATACCGTCGAATTGAGAACCTTCTCCTATTTTTTTAAGTCGGTTGAAAATAGCTGAAAAATGACGGTGAAAAAAATGGGACTGACTACCGGTCCTACAAAAAGTCTGACGTCGCGTTGGCGGAGGCAATATTAGCGCGTCTGGCAAATCTATATGTATCAATTTGCCAGACGTAAATGGAGTTGAATTAGCTCAAATTGGCTGGCATACGATGCTGCACAGTGCATACGTCTCAACGACACAAAAACCGTTTCTATGCTTACCTTTGCATATATAAAAGCTCTCGGTATGACAGATAGAGCTTTGGCCAAAATCAATTCTTGAATTTGAATCGTTGATGAGTAAATAATGTCTCTTCTCTTACGTACTTGTCTCTTGTGGTTTCACGATTGCAGTGCCACCCAGAACTTTTAATAACATAACAAGTATACGTTTTACCAAACAAAAAAACTGACTTCAATGTATCTTCGAAGTCAAAGGTCAAATATCGATGAAATTTATATGGAACCACTTCGTAGCTATACTGAATCCAACGCAAAAAGAATTTTCCAAATCGGTTCATGAATGACGGAGTTCTGAGGAAACAAACTTAAAAAAGAAAAATACAATCGAATAGATTAGAACACAGTAATGCTTGCGCACTACTGCTTGGCGGCGAAATACTAGGGAAACGGTAGTATCCACGGCCTCCCGGACATAAGGGACCTACCACGAGTACCTACTTTAATATATAGGACGGATAGCTACGCTAGCTACAAGGATAAAGATAGGCACCTACTTAAGATCTCATAATGTGAGGATATGTGGTAACGACCATAGCGATCCATGCAAATAGACACTTAAGTTTACCAAAAGCTCTATAAATGCCTAGGTACCTATTTATCAACACTACTACACTACGTTAATAACTAAGTACACTATCGAAGCATCCCTTTAATACGGTTAGACGGCACAACCCAAGGACCGATATATTACACCGGCAATAAACTTTACAACAGAATTATAAAGACATAAAATCTTTACGACGGCGTATAATACCCCATCTTAATTATGGTCACAGAGAGTGTAAAATTAAATAATGTGAGTCTGTGTCTACAGCCGAAGGTAGGTTGTTAAGTTTATGGCCCCCTAGGGCCCGCTACAGTGCATCGCAATTAATCTCTATGTCTAACAGGTAGTGTAGCTAGAGAAAGTTCGGTGCTTTACCTATTTAAGTATATGATAATATACTAGTCACTTAGGTACTAGTTAGTTAACATAGTAGATATATTATAGTACTATTATCTATTCTGTGGTACCTATAGTTAGCTATATATTTTTATTTATTCATTTATTTCATCAGTCAGCTTCTATGGTATAGTGGTTGGGCAACTTGGCTCAAATCTCATACACCTCACTCACTGAGATTGCGGGCTCGATGCCCGCGACGACGGGAGAAATGTTTGCGCACAGAAAAAGAAGCGCAAGCATTTGTTTCGTGTCTGTGTGTTGTGGGACCATGGTCCTCATATTGTTTCTAGTAATAGTATATAGAAAACTAGTTACGCCTCGCCTAGGCGGGAGCCAGGACAATTTTCCCAGAGAAATAAAAATCATGTTCGTCACAATTATGTCCTATTCCAGGACCTAATCTTACCTTTATACTTACAAAATTTCATAAAAATCCTTTCAGTATCTTTTGCATCAATGAGTAACAAATCGTAGGTACATTCTCACAAAGGTTGTTTAACAAAAGAAAAAGAAGCTGATAAACATTTATTTTACATAAACATTTATTTACATAAAACAATGATTTACTTTCCATATTTAAACATTTATTGTTACTAATTCAGTGTAATTTGCAAAACCTAGGTATATCTATCTAACCAGACATAAAACAACTAGGTGCCCAATTTTTTCTACCTTTTATTGTGTCATAAAATCCACAAACAACATTTCGAGAGGTACAAACATTATTAATTTACACAAAAAATAAATTTTCGGACGCATATTTTCTGTATGAAATTCTATGGAATGCTTAAAAAAGAACCTAATGTAGAAAAGGTGTCGTTCCGAAGTCGACAAATTCATCGTCTATAACATCATTCAGTTTATTTCCTTGTTTTATTGTAATGTTTTCCCTCCATCGCCTATTTATATTATAGAATAAAAGTCAGCCGTAAACGTAAAATAAACAATGGAAAACTTAGGTGTGGCTCCACCCGTCCATTTCTAAGCAAAAACTGGGAGTTGGAAAGGAAAAAGTTATATTTTATTGGGTTTGTAATGCTGAGTTTTTATGAGTCGCGATAATGTGAAATACGATTACATTTCTTACGAACTAGTAAAGTCTACACGCCTGGGGCACAGTGCAAGTAACATTCAGTGGGAGAACTTTATCTGGGCGATAATCTTGTATACGTGTCTCTGAATACTTTATTTTTATCAATTTGTTTAGTCGCATTCTATTTTTTGAGTAGGTTTTTAAAAATAATTCTGACAAACTGAAATAAGTTATGAAGAGATATATGATTGAGATTGAGATTATAAAGAGATGTATATAAAGAGATACATGGCGCGTACTTTGCCCGAAAAATTAAGCCATGAAGTACAAAGGGGCAATGCCGCCAGTATTCTGGGAATCCTGCCGAACGGTGGCGATCTACACGGCGCGGCGTGTTTGCCTTACAGTTTTTGTTATTTTTTGTTCATACAGCCTTGTACATTATGATAGTTACCTATAAATAATTAATACAGTACAGAGAAACATACTCATAGGTGAAATAAGTAGATAATGGTATTATTTTGTACTTTATTTTACAGCATTGTATAACTTTTTCATATTAACGACCATAGGTAGGCAGTTAAAAAAAAAAATAGTAGGCTCAAAGTCTACGAAGCTCTTTCTTCTGAGTCTTCATACTGTACACTAACTGTGGCAATGACGCTCGACTATTTTTTGCGAAGCCCTTTGAAACACGCGTCTGTGAGGAAAAAGCGCGTCAAATAACTTGGAAAAAGGCACTTAGTCGGCACCCTTGCGCTTTCCTTGCGTTGACGCATCCCCTGGCTTCGAAGGCTTCACGCTCGTTTAACTCGAAGACATTACTTTCCAGGCTTTGCTCTCACTTGCCATACTGACAGCGCTTCTGGTTTTTATTGCAACTTTTGTTAGGTACTTTTGTTAGCTTATCTAACTTCTTGGAAAATTAGATACGTACTGGATTGTCTTATTATTATAGCACAGTTAAATTAATAAATTTAACCTTAATTAATATTGTATTATAGTTTAATATCGTAGTATTTAAATATGTAGTTATATGAAATACGTTACGGTACAATGACAATCAGTATACCTATACTCGTAATTTTGACTGTAATTTGAAATATGGTAAAGTCGTAAGAAAACGAAGATGAAAAATTTAATTACAAATGCACACGAGGCCCTTTTTTCTTTTTTGCCTGAGAGTTCAGCTGTCTCTGCAATGATAATTCACAATTCAGACATTCCTAATTTTACTTGAAATTATTTTGCTCAATTTGAATAAATTGTAATTTTGCCGATAAGTAGGTTTGTGGTTTGACTTTTGAATCCAGTATAATATTAAGAAAACAGCTTAGGTCTTTAAATATACTAATAAGTTGTAGCAAAACGTTCTGAGTCAGAAACACAATGTAATTATTAATACTTGGCCAGACATCAATGAAATTTTATTTTGTTATTTATTTATTGAAGATATCAATACAAATGACAATCATTGCTTATCCTAAGTTACAACTGTTTTAGTTTAGTTCTGGATTGCAATTAAAAAAATGTGCATTCAGCAAAACATAAAGTAGGTATCGAACGGGAACTAGTGATTAATTTGGAGACACAATGTAAGTAAGTAGGCACCCACACACGAGTGAGTAAACAACTCCACTCCACCCTTGCATAAATGCCCGCTCACATCACTTATAACTAAATATAATTTAATTACTTAAAATTGATGTTTATTGAAGATGTTTATTTTACATTTGTAAAATAAAACTATGGTCTCTGCACACACCGTGCGTAACGTGACCGCAGCGCGGCGTTGGCGTTTTTGTGCACGCAGAGCGCGGCGTCGCCGCACCGCACCACGCTGACGCCGCGCTCTCTGTGTGCATTTCCCAATACAGTTCAGTACATTAAAACTAAAAAAAAAACGCCAACGTTGTGTTGCGGTCACGTTACGCCCGGTGTGCATCAGAGGCCTTTATAAAGGTAAAATTAACCAATGACTAATAAATTGAATAGTATCCACACGCACACTCTCTCTGAAGTAAGCTACAGGAATAGGGGAGAAACGCGATTTTACGTGATCCTTACAAACTCAATACTCTCGGAAGGCAGCAGCTGACACTAGCCTGACACCAATCGCATTAGACCACAGCTCTTGTGCCTCTCGTTCATCACGTCCATTGTTACAATATTATGTATAACATAATAAGTATAAATAAAGCTAAGATAATAGGAATAATTGTAGCGGCACATTCAGAAACCTTATTAGGAACCCTTACCCTGTAGGCATGGAAAATAAGCAAAGATATTTGAATATTTTACAAACGTCTGGAAGTCTAGACTGGTACTTATTTATACAAGTACGTTTATCCACATGTTTGATAATTCGATTGAATACCAAATGATTCAACGCTCACTTAATTAAAAATAATATCGTTTAATTAAGTTTACATAACTTTAACTACAGCAAAATGATACAAACCCTCAGTGAAGGTTTAAGCTTTTTAGCTACCAAACAGTTCGCATAGAGTAACTGAACCGTTTGAAAATCGGCTGCTATCCAACGATGATTTGTAGAACGCCCTGTGGCAATTAGCACAATTCGAGTGGCGATGAAAGAGATCGCGTGCGCCCCGAGCAGATAGCAGTTTGGAGTAATTACGATTGTTGTGAACGCCGACAATCACTTAGAAGCGTCTTATCTAAGGCCTACTTAACGCGCGGACTGGGCTATTAAGTCATAAATCCTGCCCTAGTCACGCGAGCCTCACAATTCGACTGTAAGCGAGTTATCTACACCTTAGCATCTAATTAACAAATCTCCTTTTTCTTTTTCGGTTTAATTGGATTCTTAAATTATTCGGATCGACTGCGAAGTGAGCCCTCTCTCGGTCACGCGGCGGCTTGTATAAAAGTCAGTTTGTTAGCAATTTGGATGGAGATTAATTAATAATCTATTCTTGGGTCCGTTTTGAATATTTTTAATTATTATTTTTTAATCAAGACTGCGAGAAGGTTGGCCTTAATTTGCGTATTACCGTAGTACTCTATTTTGGGACAGTACGTAGTTTTAATTCCTACTATACTAATCCTGCAGGCTTAGCATGGACCGGAGAGAAAAAGTTTTGTCCCCTGTTTTTATCTACCTTTGAGAGATAAAATTTTCTTCTCCACCTTATATAGCACGGAAACAGAGGTAAAGATAAATTTATCCCCTTTTGACATTTGTGGTGGAAATATGTCTCCGCCTCAGAGCATGGAGTCATTATCACGTGGATAAAATAGTCCCCGTTTGACATACGATAAGGAGAGGCTATCCTCGATCCTTTGAGGTGGGTTTAATTTGTATTTCAATCAAAAAATATGTGTCGAGCATTTTATAACTATGTTTTTACGCGAGTAATGCAATTCATGGAGCACTGGAGATTTATTAGAGATGGCAGCAACCCTTTTGAGATGCCGGACAACGAACTGTGACAACTTTTACGGATCAACAGTTTTATATAATTACATATTTACTAAATTGTTATTATTATTTTTGATATTAAATGCATTAGCGCATGCTAGGCGAAAATCACAAGATTTTAAATAATCTTAATAAGTTTTAATAATCGGGACGGTTATCCGAAGACGCAGGTTCGATCCGTCTGAACAATATCATTTTTCTTATTTTAAATCTTATTATTGTTGTATTATTTATTTATTTTAAACACTTTCCAATGTAAGTAATATACTAGTTTATTAAAATTACGCAAGGTATAAAGAAAATATTTAAATTTTTGAGGTTACAGCACTACTAAAGTAAAATGACAATTTCATGTGACGAAACTCACATCATCTAACGTCATTTTAAATTAGACGCATAATAACATTATTTTAAAACCATAGACAAAAAGTCAATTGAATGAATGACAATTCAAAATTGATTGAACATAATGTTATTATTATTAAATTTTCTTAGTATGGCAACAATGACGCAGATAAGGGCTTTCTCCACCGTGGATATAATATCCACAAGCTAGGCCGTGCTCGGAGGGTAGACAAAATTGACAAAGGGGAAAAGATTTGTATCCTCTCCCCGGGGAAAATTGTCTCTAGTCCATGCTAAGCCTGCTGCTATGATATTATAAATTCGACAGTTTGTCAGTGTTCGCGCCGTACTACCTAATGTCAACTCCACATACATATAGCACACAAACAAAGACTCCTCACACGCACAACACACAGACAAAGCGCGCACCACATACGTCACACTGACATTCGCAATACTCAATTCACCTACAGCTACACGCCCACAACGTTTTGACTTATTAATATATAAAAAGCTATTAAATCTAATTTTAAACAACCAAAATTACAAAAACCAAAAGTCAGGATCAATGTATGGATGTTTCATACTCAATCATGTAAAAAATACTGAGCAGATTTTGATGGAATTTGTTACATAGGTCCTGGAAAAAGGCTTAGGATACTTTCATATTGGAAAAACGCAGGTGAAACTGCGGGGCGCAGATAGCTGTTATAGCTTGACTTTTATGTTTTTTGAACAAAAGAGCAAAAAACAAAGAAAGTAAACTATACATTACTAAATTTTCTACTTACTTTTCTATTTACTTACGTAGGTACTTTTTAAATTGACCGAGAAGCGCCAGCCACAAAAGGGTCGTTTGCATCTTCTTGTATTATTACATTATTCATCAGCATTATTCTTGTATCTTGTATGCAACTTCTTGTATTAACAAGCAGTTTTTTCGTGAAGTATCGTTATAAGTGACAGATATAGTTCTCAGAAATATAAGGAATTCAAATACGAGTAGAAAGATTGCCAGCAAGATTAGCGCGAACAATTACTAATCAGCGACCAGTAATATTCCAAAGTTCGGCCATTACATATCTGTAACAATAGAAACACCCAATCCAAACGGCAGCCGAAACCAATACCTTTATTTAATAAATAATAAGCCGGGAATTGGAAACCTTGTGCCCTGCTCAAATACCTTTAGAAACAATACAATGGTAATAACCATACCATTTAATACAATACCATACAATGTAATGAAAAAGTATGGAAACTGGTAGCCATATTTTACGAACGAACTATTTTTATTTTCTATGTTTAGCCTTTTCTATTTTTTCTATTAACTATTTTTAGCCGCTGCCGCCGGACGTCTGTTCAAATAAAACACTACTCCCACCCGTGGCTTTACTTTTAGTATGGTACGGCTGATTCACAAATTTAAAGACACCCATGGAAAGGGCTATGCTTGGAGTTTATCTAAAGATACGTGTCCGGAACGAAGTGATTCTACAGAGAGCCAAAGTGACCGACACATCTCATAAGAGTAGCCAGCTTAAGTGGCAGTAGGCCGGCCATATTAGCCGCAGAACTGATAATCGCTGGGAAGACGCGTTCTTGAGTGAAGACCACGGATTGGCAAGCGTAGCGTATAGTCTAGCCTTCTGGCTAGGTGGAGCGACGATCTTCACCGGGAGGCTGATAGCAGCTGGATGAGTGTAGCCGGGGATCGTGTTAAATGGCATTGCAGTTAGAGAGGCATACGTCCAGCAGTGGACTGTGACAGACTGATGATGATGATGATGACACTGAAAGCATTTATACGTTACATTACATGTACAAAAAAACGAAGTAAAGTTGTTAAAAAAATTATTACGTATAAACGTTGTACATTTTCCCCAAGTACCAAAACAAACATATTTCCAGTGAATCGACACGTCGCGACCGTCTATCAATCTTCTCTAAATTCCCCGATCTAATCACGAACGCATTTGCTGCACTTCCATACATAGCGAATGGGGGACACAGAGTACACTGTCATGTGTCAAACTGACTGTCCTATTGTTAAACGGATAGCCAGTGTCCGTTGTCCGTTGACTGAGTCGATCTACCCTTTGGGACGAGCTAAATCGGTTCTGGCAGCGATACATTGTAATTGACTGATTACTCGGCTTGGACGAAATTAAATCCGGCTCGGATAGGAATAGTTTTGTGTATCGTGAACGTTATTGAATATGCTATTAGTTAAACAGATAACGCCCAACGATGACATACTGACCACCGACTTCATTCACTAGATCTCTGTATAGGTTAACTGCCCTTAAGTACATAGGTTTATAAGATATTTTTCTGCATAGTTTCATGTTCTTTTGGTTAAAGCATTTCGTATTGTATTTAATATGCATGACGAAACTCTGTACTAGGTATCAACAAATACCTACCACATACCCGTGGTATCTACCATAATTTTCAATTAATTCCTTGTGCAGCGCCCTTACAGGGCACATTTTTCTAATGTATAAGACATATGAATATGATATAAACAATTAACAACGTTATAATTTTCTCTGCACAATATTGGTCCAGTACCTGAAATGGAATTCGCAACTTTCATGTTATTTTAAAGCAACTCGAAAAACAACTACTTCAAAGACTGTTTAATTGCGCAGTACTGCGGTGTAATAACAACACGGTTAACATCCCGTATTAAAAATAAAGTTCTACGTATATTAATATATATCAGTTTTATGGCTCAACAATTCTTGACTACGTTATCATCCAACTTCTTCGCAAAGTTGGTATCAGTTACCGAAGAAGCCCATCGTGAAATAGTAGAAAAGCTCTGACCAGTTTTCTCTTCGGGCCCCAAACTTGTGGGAAAGATTGATTAAAGATTCGACTTGGTCCATCCCTTTTGAGAAGGGACCTTCGAGAAAATTCTTCAAATATTAGTATAAGCCTAAAACTTTGCCCTCTTAGCGTGTAATGGAAAAACTGTGGCTATAGAGCAGCGGCACACGTTGTTTACTATTTCATAAGTTTGGTAATGTGTTTTTGATCCATTCGTGAGTTCTGATGCGAACAGAGTTGAAACTTTGCTTTGAATAAAGTTAAAAGTACCTTTGAAGTGATGACGCGTGAAGTGACCCTTTTTCAGGTTGAGTTAAAGAACATCACAACTTGTTTGCTTTGTTATGTTTGTTCCACAAACATCTTGTTTCAAACGATTTGAATATTTAAAGAGATTACAAAAATGAGATCCCTTCACCATCATTACAGAATAAACAAACAATACCTATCCCATCATTTAATTGCCGACTTAATACAATTCGGAAACTGCTGATAGCTTGTTGTTTTCTTTATTTCTTTAAGTACAAACACGACACATGCATTAGCCCGCCAGGTGTCGGCACTAACAACTCAGCCGCTCAGAACAAAGGGTAAGTTATAAGGGGCCTTGAGGCAAGAACAACGTGACACCTGCTGTGCGATCTGCGATGCATCGATACTTGATATTGCAGCCACTTCTACGGACATAACACCTTGCTTGTGCCTAAGTGCATGACTCGTATACGTAGAGCAACCTCTCCTATTCGGTATGTAGGTACTTTAGGTCCTGGAATAGGATTTTTTCATTTCATGACGGGAAATCGAATAGTTCTTTAGGAAACAACTATAAACCTCATGTTACACAGACGGAGCCGGAATGGAGATAAGATATATTTTTAAGAATAGGTATCTACCTGTGTAGGTACGGTAAACCATCAGGGGGACGGGTATGATAGTTGCTGGCATTTTATTATAACACACAGTTACAGTCATGAACTTTCCAAACTTATTACTTAATATTTACCCTCATTCACACACACACTCACCCTCAAAACATTTCAAGTATCGGGTATGTATACCTGCTGTTATTGTACGTACTGGATAACTGGTAGAAAATACTTTAGCATTAAGCTCTCCTTTTGTACATTACTTGTAATAGTGAAATAAAGAATTAAATAAATAATTGTAAGGTATTATACTTGCCGTTCTTCTGACGGAAGAGTCCTGGCTTCTATAGTACGAGACCAAGTGCTCCATACCACATACTTAGCTTCTCAGGGACAAATGGCATTCTGAAGTAAACCGTTGCTATTGTTGTCCCAACATTAAATAAATGTACGAAAAGAAAATAGAGATAGAGTGGGTAGATCAGTTTTAAATACCGAATTTAACACAAAATCGCCAACAGAACCGGGTGAGAGTGCGAAGTATCGCGTGTGTTTGGGCGTGGTCGGCTACCCTACTACCACTTGCCATACAATCGGAAGATTGATAAAACAAGCGGTTAAACCCCCAGATGGATTGCCGTATTCTAACAGGCTATTTAGATTGATATCAATGGACATAACTTCATTTCAAACAGTGGAACTCATTTACATTGTGTCGATAGCAAGTTAGATATGCGGAGACCCGACTTTTAGAAAACCAGTAATGATAATGTCAGATCGTTGAAAATGATTTCCATGTCAAAGACGGTTAACAAATAAGAAAGCCGGGAAGGTGAAGTGGAGACTGCTGTAGCTTAGTGGTTGGAACATGGTAAGTGGTTAGCAGATCCTAATTGGGGCCAGAGTTATCTCAAGTTTCAGTGGTTCCTAGATATCTTATTATTTGAAAAAATTTACAAGCTGTAAGTGCTTTTAAAACCTGAGACACATTGGTAAAGTATAAACTTCTTACGTCCTTATTTTTTATTATAGCGCTCCTAGCGTAGCTCGCATAGCCGTTTGTAACAGAACTGAGCTAGGTAGGTTAAGTAATGTTCGCAGCGGTTACCACTTAGATGGGTGACCGTTTATGTGGTATTTGCATCTGAGCGCTACCGTGCTTTGGAGGGCACGTTGGCCGTCGGTCCTGGTTATGGTCTAAAGACAACAATGATCGTAAGGCCAACGGTGGTTCAAAAACTCCCGATACCCGGTTGGCTATATATATACACCCAACGAGAAGATTTCTTATCAAATGATCACTACTATTATATTTACTCGAGGTAGGTCTCTCTTATGCGGGAGGCCGTCTGGGTAGGTACCACCGCTTTGCCAGTTATTCTGCCGGCAAGCAGTAGTGCGTAAGCATTACTGTGTTCCGGTTTAAAGAGCATCAGTGAAATTACTGGACATATAAGACTTAATATCTGATTTCTCGGGGTGATGAGCACAATGCAGTGCTAAGCAGTACTTTTTACGGTATTAAAAGTTCTGGGTGACGCTGCAATTGTTATAGGCAAGCGTGGCGCATACCATCAGGCGAACGACTTGCTCGTCTTATTACTCAGTTCCGTAAAAAAACAAAAATTAAACGGCATCTTAAAGCCATTGTGTTGTGTACACATAAAGGTAAGTAATAAAACCACAGTCCTTTTAAATTATGTTAGTCCTTTCTGTTCAAAGGTAGTCTGGAAGAGATCGCTTTGAGCGGAAACACCGCCTATTTTTATTCTGATTACTGTTAAATGTATTAGTTTTTCGTGTACCTACCTATTTTAAGATTTTTAACCGACTTCAAAGGAGGAGGTTCTCTGTTCGATTGTATTTTTATTTTTATTTATTTTTTATGTTTGTTACCTCAGACCTACGTCATTTATGAACCAATTTGAAAAATTCTTTTTTCGTCGGGTTCAGTATAGCTACGAAGTGATCCCATATAAATTTCATCGATATGTGACCTTGGACTTCGAAGATATATTGAAGTCGGTTTTTGTTTTTTTCTAAAAATTAATTATTAACAATAAAGTTTTTATCTATCTATCTATCTAATACTATCTACGTCAATATAGTTTCACCGACGAAATCAAACGCATGGGTGAGCCTTTTCGCAACAATTCATGTAAATAAACTCTCAATAAAGCACCTTGAATATTTGTAGCGGGCTTTTATTTACTACTCTCCAAACTACATTTTAGTTTGAATACAGGTAAAATTGGCGGCTCTAATTAAACTTTTGGGTATGAACTGGGTGGTGGGTTGTATTATGGAAATAGGTATCAGTTTTAATATTTTCCTCTTGTTATTCGGGTAGGTGAAAATTCGTTCTTAAACCCTCGTTTTGCTTTTGTTTAGCGTTATTGCTTGTTTTGATAGCATAGTACAGTGGGTAAGGTCAATTGGTTAATTTATAATCTTCCACTAGCCATCCGTAATTTGTATTGAATATAGTAAAAGTCCAAGTTAAAGTAAATAAATATTTATTAAACAGGCATAAAAACGTAATAAATGACAAAAAATACGTAAAGAAAAGTTACTTAAGATTAGGTTCTTATGATTTTGAAAATACGTAAGCATGTCTACCCATTTAAAAAAAGCAAAAGCAATGCGAACACTGACTTTACCAGTGCTTTAAAAACGTACCCAATAGAGAATATAATATAAAGGTAATGTATACAATATACAATACAATACAATAACACTTTATTCCACACCAAATAACATAGACACAATTATGACACATAGTACACATAGACACATAATGAAAAATAAAATAAAAGTCACAAAATACATGGTGGTTTTGACGTATAATGGGCGGTCTTATCGCTTAGAGCGATTTTTTCCAGACCACCTTTGGATGGATAGAACAGGTATAAGGTCTAATGTGGTTTGGTGGTGTACATAATAAAATAACTAACATAATAGTCACAAGTAACTTAATATACAACTCAATAAACAACAACTTAATATACAACTGACAAACAAATATATTTCACACAATTTGTGCTAGTACGGTACGGACTTTACTTACATCCATTTTATATGATGTATCTTTTGCAATGCGAAAGAAAACAAATCGACTTTAACTCATTCTTTCCTGCTTCTTTGTTAAGAACTCGATGGCTAATCGATATTAAAAATCATAATTAATTACTGCTACGAACCAATTATGCTAACAACGGGGAGCGTCAAAATTAATAAGCAAGGGTGAACCTCGTTTTTCATTGAAAGAGGAGGGTTCTCACTTCTTCAGGTGAGGGTCCAAGTCCCCCTTTAGAACTCATAATCACTGGGTAAATGAGACTTAATATCTGTTGTCTCGGGGTGATGAGCGCAGCGCAAGTTCTGGATGGTACTGGAATTGTTATGGGTAGGCGTGGAGTTTACCATCAGGCGAACACTTGCAAGTCTCTTCATGCAGTTCTTAAAGAAAAACAGATTCTGCAAAGTACATAATGCAGGAACTAGTCATGGAGTACCTACATGGACAGCTATTCTAATATCCTATCCTACTATATAATACTAGTTGCGCCCCGCGGTTTCCCGGGATACAAAGTAGCCTATGTCTTTTTCCAGGACCTAAAGTACTTTTATACCAAATTTCATCAATATCCGTTCAGTAGTTAATGCGTGATTGAGTAACAAACATCCATACATCCATACGAACAAACTTTCGCATTTATAATATTAATTAATAGGATTATAAATGCGAACGTTTGTGAGGATGGCTGGATGGCTAGATATTTCTTATTTAATCACGCACAAACTTTTTGATGTACGTTTTACCGTCACTGAATAACTGGTAGAAAATGCTTTAGCATTCAGTTCTCCTTTTGTATAACATTGATTTTAATAGTGCAATAAAGAATTAATAAATTAACTTTGTTAACAAATAGACGGTTTTTCCCCAGTATAAATGATAATTCTTAAACTTTACTCCAGTGTAGGGCCTCAGACAAGGTTTCGGTTGTTATATGTTTATGGGGTTCGATTAGGGTCGACAAGCCTTCGCCCCCTGTCGCTTCCGATGATGGATGAAGCCAACATCAGATTTCGGATAGTTTTCTTTGCATATTATGTTTCTTTTGAAGTTGAGGGGTTACTAAAATATGAAAGTGGTTTGTGCTGTAGTACTAAGACGCCCGCAAATAATGTAAATGCAATCAATACAATTTATAGCTTCATCATTATTAATTCGTTTCAAAGTTAATATGTAACAAGCTTAATTATAAGTGTTTAAGTGTTTTGTTAGCGGTTTTAATGTTTGGATCCATCTCTTCCAGACAAAGTACCTAGTGAATACAACTTAAAATGACCTGTAGGCGCTATTGTTCCCATTCATAGCTTAAGTTGCGGCCACATAAGCGGAAAAAATGCAATTTTTCTTGGCGGCAAAATAACTGAGAAAACGGCACCTACCACGGGTAAAATATACCTTCGCCATAAAAGGTTTCCATTTTGCTTCATCGCAATATTTTTCTATTTAGTTTCGCATAGCAGATTGGAGACCCCAAACGTTTGAATCGTGAATACGAACTGAAATCAATCAGCAAGACGATTTACGAATTTAATATAATATTCCAATAATTGATCTGAATATTTATTCAGCTCCTAATCCTTTAATCCATACTATCTCTTCGGCGACTAGAGAGATGATATCGAAGAGAAACAGTATAAATGCGGTTTTAAGAATACTTTATAAACAATATTTATTCTCTTAACTTGGACTTAATGATAGTGCTTTCGCATTAAAAAAACAATAAACGCATATTTAGAAAAACTTTTAGAAAGACCACCTCATTGCGTTATTTTAGTTAGAGACAGAAAGTTTCTTTTACTTCATTCTCATCGGAAAAAATTTGAGAATGCTTTAAAATAAGCTGTAACTTGGGAGAATAAAAGTACATCTGTCTACTAAACGACTACTTGGACTTGGGACTCTTAATGTTATTTGTACTATGACTTCTGGACATTATTGGATTGTTTAATAATTATTAAGCCTTATCGAGACTTTTAAACGTTTTTCTAATGTCATAATACTGTCTCCTAACTTCTACAATCCTACTAGACTATCTAGTAATATTATAAATGCCAAAAGTTTGTGAGGATGTATATTCATACATCCTCACAAACTTTTGGCATACATCCTCACAAACTTTTTTAAAAATAATATAATATAACTTTGATAAAAATAATAATAAGAAAATAATGATAATAATAAATAATAATAATAAAATAATAATAATTATTATAAACTTTGGATGGATGTTTGTTACTCAATCACGCAAAAACTACTGAACGTCGGTCTTAGAAATGGACATAGGATTCTATTTATCCCGGAAAACTGCGGGGAGCAGCTCTGCTAGTGTCTATATTTATCAATAGCCTCATTTTTGACCTTTTTTGAATCACCATTCATACGGTAGATACAAGTAACTTGGTATTACATTACACTAATATTATAAGGCGAAAGTTTGTAAGTGACGTGTGTTTGTTACTTTTTGCGTTGTAACGGCTTAACGGATTAGAGTGATATTAAGAATGGAGATAGCTTATACCCTGGATTAACACAAACTTTTTTCGCCGGAAAACTACGGGCAAATCCGCGGGGCGTAGCTAGTAGCTATATGAAAACATTTAAATGGTGTCTAGATGTATTTTAATATTGAACGCTGCCAGTAACTTCGGCACCTTGCCTAAAGGGAATCCTTTTAATAATATATTTTAGTTTATATATTATATTTTTTAAGGTTTTTAGTTTGAGTTTCATGTAGTAACAATGTATTCATATGAAACTTAATGTCACATTGCGTTTACACGAAATTCATGAATATATATATTTTTAAAATTAGTAATTTAGAAATGTATCATGTTATGTTTTCCGAATAAAATTAAATAAAATAAAATATTCCAACGAGTAATTCAGTAGAAGAGTACCTATTATTCGGTGGTCTCAAGTCCCACCTTTCAGCATGTTATTAAACACGCTGTTAGCTTGAGTAAACATCGTAAATCACACAAAACTAGGGTCTCTGCACACAGAATTTGCGTTTCTAATTTCCTACCAGATAGGTTATATTACGGAGGTAGGCAAGTGGATGGGTAGAATAAACATTTCCCGGGCTTTATCGGCGGTTTTAACGTTAAATGTCTATGTTTTAAATGTTATTTTATAGTGTTATTCGTGTAAATAAGCTTTACTTATTATTCATGGTTTTATATTGCCCTCCCTATAGCGTTTATCTCTTTCGCTATTTTATAGAAATGAATATTTTTTATATCAAAATACAACGACGAAAGCTTTTAAGCTAACTTGAGCAGTAGAAAGAGTGGAGTAATTTTTTCAGCTCCCCTTCAAGAGATAAAAAATATAAAAACAAATTAAATAGCTTTGGTGCAATTCTTAAAAGCATTACATTTAACTATAAAACAGCAATGTCGCAAGGGTGGAAAGAAGGAGCCTGCCAGTGATACAATGCTCATTTTTGAATTTAGTTAATAAGTTTACCAGCTAGTGACCGCAGATGACATTGTCCATGACCGGCAAGGTGACACGATTTTACCAATCATCTTGAACAGTCTTCCCAACCAGAATGCAAATTCCTCCGCGGCTTTCATCACCCCGAGACATTTAGTTTTTGAAGTCGTAGGTTGGTATTTAACTATACTATATACTCGTATTAGTATATTATTGTATGAAAAACCACCTTCCCTATTTTACCATCGCACACCTCGCCATCATCAAAAAGCTCACCCCCACATCTTACAAAACTGGACTTCCCACACCACTCGCTTCACACGCACTTTCCTTCCTGGCACTTGTAAGATGTGGAACGACCTACCTTCGTCGGTATTTCCTTTGAGCTTCAACATGTCCTTTAAATCAGGCATCAGGCGGGCCGTCAGCTTGTTTGCCGACATATTATATTTAAAAAAAAGCCTTGACATACCTACCTACCTCTGATTTACACTGACTCTTTGACGTCCAACGGCAAAACGAGCTTACGGACGAAAGTGCCCGGCAAGTAGCTATTATATGTAGGTATCAAAGTAGGTACGTAAGTATAAGGATACTTACAGTACAGTCGAGAAGTCCTGACTGACTGAATGATGAGAATGGTAGGTACATTTTCCTTGTCTGGCATTTTACCACGAGCCCAGCGGGCTTAAATCGGTAAGTAAAGGAAGGAGTCTAACCATTACTTCCTGCGACGTTCCCTCAATAACAGTTCTATTGCTAGGAAAAAGACTTTGCAATTTTATAACATCTCTCAGCGGACCGCGAATAAAACGCAGGCAAATAATGCAATGTTTATCCGAGGAATATTGAAGGCAGAGGAAATATCTAGGTCTTGCATAGTAAATGGATAAACCTTACTTTTCTGAGCAAAATCCATTTTCGATCAGGGTGGAGAAATCGTTTCATCTCAAAACTTTTATCAAAATGCTCATCGATTATCTCGATTCTCTCTCTCAATTAACAAAATATAAATAAACGATTACGCTTAAAACGTTAAAACCGTGTAATTTATTTTTAAATTGATGAATAACAAGTACATCTACATTTTACAAAAAAAAACCAAGGTCAAATATCGATGAAATTTACATGGGACCACTTCGTAGCTATACTGAACCAAACGCAAGAAGAATTTTCCAAATCGGTTTGTAAATGATGTTCTGAGTTAACAAACATAAAAAACAATCAAATTGCGAACCTCCTCCTTATTTTTAAGTCGGTTAAAAAGGGATTTCTCGCTGTGCGTCTACACTTGTGATGCATAAAAGAGTTATCTACAAGTTAAAAAAAATCTATTTACAAAGCTCTTGTGGTATAGTGGTTGGGGTATCTACCCAGATAATAATACTGAAGTTGCGCGTTTGATTTCCGCAACGGTAGAAATATTCGCAAAAAAGGCAAAACCTCAAGTTTTTGTATCGCAGAGGTTTAAAAAAAAAGACCGTCTAATTGTACCATTATCAATTACAGTGCTCCGAAAGCCAACAGATGAAAAAGTTACCCAAATGAATATTCAGTTAATCTACTGTGTCTTTAACTAAAGAGTAACAGAATAAACGTGAAACAATTTACCAGATTACTCCCAATAAATGTAGTCTAAGTAATGAATATTTACTTAATTGCCAAAAAAACTCTAAGCAAAAGAGACCCTTCTCTGCGTAAGAGATCGGTTTTTACTTAAACAAATTAAGTGAAAGAAATAAGAACAAATACCTTAGTAGGTATCTATTTTACGAGATCAAGTGAATGCTTTTAGCAGAATGAACGTATTTAGGGATACATTGTCCTGTGGATACGCACACAAAACAAATGAATGTAAAACTATAAAACATGTACCTTGCTATGCATTTTGCTATGTATATAACTTAAAACATGCTTTTGCATAGTATGGCCTTCCTCCCAGGGCCTTCCCGCCTCCCGCAGAGCTATAACTGGCCTCCTTTAAAGGGCTGGCGACACATCGATAACGTGTCTAGTGTCATAGATGTCCATAGACGACGGAACTGCTTACGATGGTAAGTGATTATTTATCTATGCCTGCGTCGACACAGCCGGGTCGTTCAAGCTTGTCTGTAACTCATCATGATGTACTAACAACTTTAGTAAAACTATCACTTTAAAACTGATACGCAATGAATATATGTAGTTTAATCCCGCTGAATATTATGTAGGTTGTTGTTAGAATAATATAATATGTATGGGGGTTGATTGCAAATGTAAAATGAATTTATATATATGAGTAATTCCTCCGCTTGTTGTTTCTTTTTTTAAATATATAATATATATAAAATTCTCGTGTCACAATGTTAGTTACCTTACTCCTCCGAAACGGCTTTACTGATTTTTACCAAATTTTATATGCATATTCAGTAGGTCTGAGAATCGGCTACTATCTATTTTACATACCCCTAAGTGATAAGGATTGTTCACCCTTAACATTTTTTTTAAATCTATATGGCAAAACAACGTTTGCCGGGTCAGCTAGTCTATATGTATATTTAATAATAAATATGGTAATGAGTTTAATATTGTATATAAGAAAAGGTAAATAATGTATTAATTAAGTAAATAATAAATAATGTTAAATAAAGAAAGCTCTAACAACAACCCTCCTAATACGACACGTGTTTCGCCGTCTGCACGAGGCATCATCAGGTGTCGACTCGCCGAACGCTGAAACGAGAAAAACTACATATTTTCATTGCGTTTCAGTTTTGAGATGAATTTCCGCAACGTCACGCCTGATTCCATTACATTACTATCACTTTATTTATTTCATCATCATCATCATCATCATCAGCCGGAAGACGTCTACTTTATTTATTTCGTCCCTATTGTATGAACGATACCAAGTCTACCAGTTTCACCAGATTATCTACCTTCCTACCACAATAGTTAATAAATATATCTTCGTCTTCTCGATGTCGATGTCATCATCGTTTGCACGCTATTGCACTCGTGTGCAGTGTGTCTCGCAAACCATTTCTATATTATTTAGGTTGGCTTTTTACGTCAGGACAGGAGTTACAACTTCCTATCTGGCTGACCTCCGCAGTTAAACGTTCAGTGGCAGTAGGAAGGACTACTCTGGCAGGTTGGAAACCTTATCGGTACTTTCATAACTGACCCTTGTTCGCAATCCTGCCCAGTCGTGTGTACGTGTGTAATTACCTAGACACATACATATGTACATTTGATAAGGATTTTCAGCCTAGCGTAATTACGAACATGTACTAAAATGTTTGGGGATTCCATTTAGATAAACAGTACAAGCAGGCAGGCATTTCATTGCGTTAAATTTAATCTATCCATACAAACTATTTATTATAAAATTGTAATGGAACTGTGTCTGTTCGTTGAACAACGTTAAAAAACTAAGAAGGACAGTAAATAAAAGCTTGTTTGTTATATTTTTGGTCATTATATTAGTAATATGTACTAACGTACAAGCTACTATCAAAGAAAACTAAATATTACTACGTAAAGAAGCGACACTCCCACCCCCCCGCAAATTTGTTGTCACCCGCAATAAACCGGTAAAGAATGGGTAATGCCGTGCTTGCGTCACTCGGTTGTCACCACTCGCTGCGAATGACTAATGAGTGAGATTCAAATGTTTATTTTATATGTGCGATCAATTGATGTTATTTGAGGTTGTTATGACCTTTTTGGATGACGACGACGACATGCTTTACAGAGGTAGAGCAGGCTGGCTGACTATTTGACTTTGATACATAGACGAAACATATTGAGAAAAAGACGGAGAACGGCTGAAGCTGACCAGGACCTGACCTGACTGACGGAGGTCTGCCTATCTCTTTTAAAATATTTCGTTATTGTTCTGTGTATGGATGCAAAGAAACCACTTACACAAATAAGAATCGAGATTTTTTGGTTTTTCGCGTCTTCCAGCCGAGCGATATTGGGTGTGAAAGAGAAACACTTAGGTTGCTTACGTATAGCGTTGTTCTTGTCGCGTTCGATTGGTATTAGCTCATCCCTACAATAATTACGCACATACACAAAACGTGTGCGGATAGGCCGGTGCGCCTGTAGTAAGTAGTACTAGACAGTTAGCTCGTCGAATTTGTATGGAGTGTCGGGGGTCTGGTACTATGTACTTATTGATGACAATATTTATAATTCCAATTTGTTTAGTTTTTCATCATTTTAATGTTACTTCTAGTGATTACGTGTAATTAATTCGCACCATTACGTGTTCAAAAAAAGGTAGGCATCACTTTACTACAATTTATGTGAGTTTATAAAGCCCGGAGATGGTTCTCATCCGCTAGAAACATCAAATCTGGAACCGCTTGGCAAAATTTACTCACGACCCTTAAAAATATACAAAAGAATGATGTCACAATCTTTTTTTAATTTCCAAATTTTACGAGGTTTAATACATAGTTAACATAGAATACAATATATGGATATTATTATAATTAAAATACAAGTACAAAAAAAGGATTTGAGTGATGAGACGAGCAAGTCGTTCGCTTGATGGTAAGCGCCACACCTGCCTATAACAATTGCTAGCTTAAGACACACATCTACATGTACATCTTCGATCGCATCGTCACAACAACAGGTGAGATAGCGGTCAAACGCAAGCCTATAAATAATAATAAAAAAAAATACAGTTGTGCTCATCACCCCGAGACATCATCAGATATTAAGTTTCATATGCCCAGTAATGTCACTGGCTACAATGATCTTCAAACAGGAACACAGTAATGCTTGCGCACTACTGCTTGGCGGCAGAATAACTTGCAAAACTGTGGTACCTACCCAGACGGCCTACGAGATACGAGAGACCTATCACGAGTAAAAACAAAGATACGCACAAAGTCGAGTGAATTAAAATACTGTTAACTGATAGCCAGCAAAATTACAGTTTCATTTTGTGACATAACTGCTTTTGCGTTTTGTTGACAACAGTGCGGAAGTTTGCATAATTTAAACGCTAATCAAATGGCACGGGCATGATGAAATTTTCGAATTACTACTGAACTTGTTCGGAAAGTTTGTGATCTATGCATACCAAGAATATAAATATCTAAGTTAGGTACAAATAAAGTGAATAAATCTCTAAAGTTCGTCAGATTTTATTGTTTTCAGTTTTGCGTTGCAGTCGCCCTTGCTTTTTTAAGTAATGCCAAAAATATTCGCGGATAACATAATACGCTCAAAAAGCAGGTGCTCGTACATCTTGTACAATAGACACGTAGTTTGTACACGTACCTAAATGTTTTGAGTCTCTTAGAACAATTTTCTTAAAATGAGAAAACGTCGTTGCGTGCTAGTATACCTTAGTAGGTATCTCATTTTTCTTGCTACGCTTGCATTATTTATTTAATAATATCGACATTTCTGAATTTCCTATTACCTCTGAAATGAAATCTGAGCTCATTATATCGAACACAGTATCGTATAATCGAACAACTGAGCTACAAGGCCGCTGAAAACAAAAGGCCGTAACAAGTTCCTTTATTTAGAAATCTACTTAAATTCCGCGGATAAAGGGATCAAAAAGTACTTAAGCTCGTGCTTGATGAAAATTAAAATAATTACGGGTTGTTTTGGGGTATCCATTAGTCGGTGTTGTCGGTTCCGACGGCCAGGTTGCTGATAATGCCGGCTACGTGGGGTTATTGTTGTTTGCTACAATGGCGGCACTTACGGCGCGGCTCTTATCTCGTCAACCACCTCGTTTGTAGAGCGCAGCGTAGCGCAGTGACTGTGTTTAAATAGTTACGGATTGCTTTAGGGTTTCCGTTAGTTGACGGCTCCGATGGCCAGGTTGCTGATAATACCAGCTAAGGCGGATTAGGTATAGTTGTTTGCTACATTGTTGGCTCATAAATAGGTTAACCACCTTGTTTATAGAGCGCAGCGGAGCGCAGTGATTGTTCTTTAAATAGTTACGGATTGTTAGGGTTTCCGCCGCGTTAGAAGGTGTTGACGGTTCCTATAGCCAGGCTGCTTATAATGCTAGGGATGCGGTTGTGTGCTATGGCGGCGCTTATCTCGTCAACCGTATCTTTTGTAAAGGATAGCGAGATACAATGCAACCGTTGGAGTAGACGTGTCCTTGAGTGAAGACCGCGAATCGGCAACCGTAGTGTAGGACGCCCACCGGCCAGGTGGAGCGACAACCTGCGAAAGGCGGCCGGAAGAAACTGGATGAGAAGAGCCGAAGACCGGGCTAAGTGTCGTTCATTGGGAGAGGCCTTTGTCCAGCAGTGGACGAACACAGGCTGATGATGATGATGATGATACGTTTCGGTTTAACTCTTCCACATTGATGACTTAAAATTCCCTACGCATATACGTAAAAGAAATGCGGATTGCTTAGAAATTTCCAGGGAAAATATCCTTGGGCCACCGTCGACATAAACTCTAATCGTGGACTTTATATCCTAACAAAAGACATGTCAGCTTACAGTAAATGAGTCTAAATTTCACCTTCTCAAATGCATATCATACAATCGCATGCTAATTAATATATATTTATTATTATTTTTTTCATCGGCCTAATGCCTGACTGACCTGAATTACTGAAAACAACTCTACACTCTACTTACTAAAACTAAACTAACTACTTAAAAGGAGAAGCAACTGGACAACCCACCAGACTAAAACCATTAAGGGTCTATAGATAGCTCAAATGCTCCAACCCACTACCAGTTGTTTATGAACTTAGATAGGCGTACACTTAGGTCTTACACCTCGATTTTTAGGTTCAAGACTTAGGTACTGCTAGCTAGGTATACGTGCTGATATAAAGGGGTGCCCACCCCGGGCGGACAACTCACCTGCACGGCGCAGATATTATATCGGCCGGCACTAGCGCATGCACCTAATAAGAAACAATGGCCTGCTTTTTGATGCAGTCATCCTTTTGAAGCGAACAATCGTGTGTCTATCAATTAACAAACCATAAATTGTATGCAATCCTACTATCCTATTTCCTACGTAATGCGAATGAGGAGGGATGGATGGATATTTTTGATATTGAATGCATTAGCGCAAGCTGTAGGCAAAAATCCTAACATTTTCAACGTCGCACTTAATTGCTAGTACAGGTGGCTCAGTGGCCCAATGGTTAAGGCATCGGGATGGTATTCAGGAGACGCAGGTTCAATCCCTGCTTGAGCAATATAATTTTTCTAGGATAGATATTTGTTACTCAATCACCCAAAAAAGCTACTGAACGGATCTTGGTGAAATTGGGTATGTTGAGTATTTTAGGTAAGGTGTATTTTAGGTAAGGTAGGTACTAGAAAAGGTCATAGGATATTTTTCCCCGGGAAACCGCGAGTGAATCCGCATAGCCAAATAAAATAAAAAATCAGGCCAAGGCATATAGTATAGGTTAAGATAAATGCGTAGGTATGTTTGTGAGTTTGGACAAAAATCGCGGGTGATTAGGATTATGCATTAAGTTAATTAGGATTATACATTGACTTGGTAGTGCTGGGAGAGAGTGCAGTGTAGTGTAGTGCTCGTTTGGCTACTCCAGCGTCAGTTGTCAAATAGTATTTTACATACATCATTTTATTCGGTAGGCTATTCTAACTGAATAGTTTTGTTATTATAGCTTAAAGTGTACTGTGATAGACGCTCTCGTTTGGAGAAACTTACAAAAAAATCTCTACGTAACTAGAGATACCCGCGACTCCGTTCGTCTAGAATTCAGTTTACCTATAGATTGTTTCCTAAGGAATTTTGTGTTTAATAAGATAAAAAGATTCCTATATAAAAAATGATGTCCTTTTCCAGGATCAAACCGGAAAATGTGTCCACTTAGTTAAATCGCGGGGTGCAGTTAGTATACTAACATTACAAGTGCTGATGATGGATATTTTTTACCTTATTACGCAATAAAGTGCTTTGATAAAAAAAATAAGTAGGTACTATGTCCTTTGATAGGTCGTAGGATACTTTTTATCTCTATATTTTACTTTTTATCTTTGGGGATGAAACCGCAGGGCGCGGCTTTTTTATTATGCCTTGGCTTGCGTTTGACCACTATATCACCTGATGGTAAGCGACGGCGACGATGCGGTCGACGATCTAGCACGCTTGCCAAGATAGTACCTGTTCACTCGAGACTTGAAGATTCCTAGGCTAATTAGCACGTAACATTAATTCAGGTTTTAACGACAGTATTAAGTCACATTCATTATTAAAACGAACAGCTCTAGCTATCCGCCATTGTCAGATCATGACGGGTCCTTGCTTATTCAGCTTAATCCAATTTGCGAAGCATTACCTTTATGAAAACAGAATTGGACAGGAAAAAAGGGAAAGGTGGCATCGCACGGTATTATTATCGCGGAACCCGTCGGCGTTATAATTAATTTAACGAGATAGGACACAGACTGCTCATGCAATGACATGACGTTAAAATGGTTTTCATCAAAACTTTAGTATAAACATAATTTGTATTTTAATGGGTTTTTTAATTAAATGCAGAAGAAGCTTTTACGACATTGCATGCAGTACACTTGCAGCTATTGAGTAAAATGATAATACTTCTCTTTTAACTTTGCTGATCTGACTGTCTATAAAATTGGTCAGCTTTCCAATCTGCCATCTGCTTTGATCTGCTTTTTTTTACCTTTGGTTAGCTTCCTAATCTACCATCCACTTCGATCTGCCTATCTACATCCTAGGCCAGCTTTCTAATCTGCCATCCACTTTGATCCGCCTCTCTACACCCTTGGTCAGCTTTCTAATCTGCCAACTGCTTTGATCTGCTTCTCTTCACCTTTGGTCATCTTTTAAATCTACCATCAGCTTTGACCTGTCTCTTAAAATTCTTGTCACCTTTCTCATCTACCATCTGCTTTTTGCTACAATGGTAAACGTGTGGTAAACCATATACTTGGATGATAAGGAATGCGGTCAAAAAATCTTGTTTTATGCCATATCAGGACGGTTCTACATACATTTTGAAGAAGTCTAAGAAATTACCTCGATCATCGATCTCTACTATAACATGAAATAACTTTTAATGCTGCGACGTTCATAAATGTCAAGTTTTTCTTTTAAAATTCTATGTGTTGCATATTATGTGCATAGGTATACTTAGTTTCTAAGAATCGCATACTTAAAGCTATCTGAAATCAACTCTAAAAGAACGTGAGCTAAACCAAGATAAAGCTAAGTATGTTTTTGAGGAAGAAATACCCACTAGAAGTAGGGTTCTTGTTAGATAGATAAAACCTTAGGTACCTACTTCCAAAATGATGACTTCTCATAATTATCTGCTGCTTTCTGCCGTCGTCAGTTGAGTGAAAGTTAAGAGGATGTTTTAATAACAACATCCTATGAATCTAGTATTTAACATAATAATATTTATCTAGCAAAGGAAGCATTTTATCAGAGCAAACAAAGATTTTATATACCTGATAAAACATTTTAGTGAACAAATAGCGTATGGAAAGGAAAGGATTTATGTATTCACAAAGGCAACACGGAACATGTTTAAATATGAATATTTTTCTTTTTATAGAGCCGAGTCAAATTATACGTATGAGGTTATCTAATTTTACGTAATAGAAAATTTTTCCTAAAGCATATATGCACTTCACGTTTGTTTATTAGGAATGCCCAAGCTGAATATAAATAGACGAAGTAACTAACTTTTAAATCTGTACTTTTGAAATGTGATTATAAGAATATTTAGTTAGCAAAAAACTACACCAATTTAAGTAAAACTTTGGAATCTTAAAACGATTATTTTTTAAATGGGATGCTAATTGCTTGCTTTCGGTAACTATGTAGTAATCTGTGCTTTCAGTAAATCTTACCTACTGCCTCCTGCTGGTCTAGATTTCCACTGGCAGACAAAACTGACTGGCACACAGACGTCTGTCAGTTGAATCAAACTTTGTACTACAAAAATTAAAATATTTAGCATTAGTACGACGTCGCTATCTATAGGTAATCATAATACTGTGATACATATTCTTATTCTATATGGGGACGATAACTTACGTCCCGCATGAGATGTATTGTGCATTTCCCCCGCCCGCCTCTAACTACCCAAGCCATCCCAACTCTAAAGTAACGGAGTGCGGCGCTGGTATAGCTGCTCCAGTGTTGATGCAGATGGTACTGTTGATGATGGTACGGAAGATGATGGTGGTCATAAAGGTGATGGATGATATACGTCCGGGTTTTTATTTTATCGTCTTTTCTGTTTTTTAACCCTAGACGCAAAAAGTAGGGGCATTTTTTTATTTGAAAGCAAGTTTTGTAGCTGTGGTTCGTAGACAAAATCGGTTCAGCCATTTTATTTAGGCCACACCGTGCAGCAGCACGTGTTCTACTGTTTCATTTTCCAGCAAGTGTATACATACCTAATAACTTTTTATTATGTACACAGCACATAACCAAAATATTAAAGTATAATGTGGGCACTGTTATTACCATTTATTTGTGTACATATTTTATGAAAGCGTGGAATGTAATTTATTGAGTAAGCATTAAAAAACTCATAACAATCTTGCGCGATAAATCAACATTTCATTGTTTCGTTCACGTTAACTAACTGTCAGAAACATTCTCATATTTTCTTAGGAACAAGTAAATCATAATTTAATAAAAGTTCTTGAACGCATAGCATAAATATAAATAAACTATACATCTACGACGAACTTAAATAATAAAATTTTACTATTATCAGATAATAATTATTAGTAATAGGTAACTAATAAGAATAATAAGATTTTAAATAATTAGGAAGATTATATTATATTTGTAAATAATTGTACTAATGTAAAGTTAATTTTTATAGATAAAAATATAAATGGAATACAATAGCTATAAATAGATTACGAAGAAGAAAATATATTTTCTTCTTCCTAATTATCTAAAACCTTAAGAATTTCACCTAGCTGCGCTAATACATTCAATATCAATAATAAGAAATTATTTAAACTGTAATAAGTTTTTGTAAAAAAACAACATTTTTATCACTAAAATGTCAAAACATGCTTATTATATAAAATAACTACTATTTTAATGAAAAAACAACCCCTCGCCGAATTAGCCGCCCGAATTAGAAGTACTTTTCTACTACATACATACAGCTTATTCAAATGAGAAGGTAGCACATATCCATTAATTGCACTAAATGTGTTCATTATGTGTGTTAAAACAGAACAAAACAGTTGCTGCTTTTGGAGTCGCAAATGGAGCTCTAGTGCGGGTCGGACAAGGTTTCCCTTTGGTCGGTTGGCCATAATCGGTCGATCTTGACAAATTGTATTAGATTTACTACCTACATACTCAAAATATTCATCTAAATATTCTCAATATCTTTTAATAAATACACATACGTAGCGTCCAATGCCATATACTATATAATAGTAAATAGTTCTTTACATCTGTCCGAAAATAAACACGGTTGAGTATTGTATTTAGTATCGGCACTCTATTTTAAAGTGTTAATAAATTTAAATGTCATAAACTGTAAACCAGTAGCATAAATACATAATAGATAATATCTAAAAATTTACACAAAAACTTATATTGAACAATAAAATTGCTGAGACATTGAATAATAGAAAACGACCTCTCATTCTTCACAGCTAAACAAAAAGCTTTATTCAAATGAGCCGTCGGCGTGTCCATTAAAATGCACTAAAGTGCTAAAAGTAGGTGTGTTTAAACAAAACAAGGGCGTTGTCGTTAGAATCGCGAATGGAACTCTTGTGCGGATCGGACACAGGGTTTGTCCATTAGCCTGATTACGGTCAAAATGTTCGCCCCGGGAGGCTGCGGCCAACCGTTTCCCTTCCCTTTGAATTGAGCGTACCAACTATTGATGCTGAAAGACAGTGATCGAGCTTTGCATAATTGCTTAGTTGGACTTGCATATACACCGCGAAATAGCATCAGATATTTTTCCGAAAAGCTTGTACCTACTCATTCCATGATATAGAATGTGTATGTAGTATTAGATATCAAAAATAAATATAATTTTAAACAAAATTAGGCGTTTTATTACAATCTAAATTCAAATTTGTTGTAGGCGCTGTACCGTGCGCCCGCGCCGCGCCTCGCCGCCGCGTCGCCCCCGCGTAGCGTTTTTAGTAAAATAGAGATTTCAGCTAATTGTCAATTATTTTTTGTTAATATTTATTTATTTATCGCAATAGGTTTATTCTAAAGCATGGACTGAATACATACATTTCGGAAAAACATCGACTTCAATTCCACGGAATATATTGTCCTATAATGGTATACACATTTTGTTAACGTGAAACACAAAGAGTTGTGGGAGAGCTGTGGGATTTTCATAGACTACAACATCACCTAGTAGACTGTTGTTCGATTGACTCTCATTTTTCAGCTAGCCACTCCCTTTTGTCTGGTCTAGGGTACTGTCTGACTATCTTTTTATCGGTATATTAAAGGTGCTTAGATAATAATATTGACGTTCATAAGTGCGTCTGTGATGCCAAGATTGTTTTTTTTTTAATTTACTGGCTGACGAGACGAGCTGGTCGTTTACCTGATGGTAAGCAATACGCCAGCCCATAATAATAACAGCACCACCCAGAACTTTGTTTTGCAAAATCCTGCGCGGGTCTGCACTGCGCTCGTCACCCTGAGACAATTAGCTGTTGAGTCTCATAATGCCCAGTCATTTCGCTGGCTACAATGCCCTTCAAACCGGAACACAGTAATGCTTGCGCACATCTGCTTGGCGGCTGAATAACTGGCAAAACGGTGGTACCCACCCAGACGGCCTCTCGCATACGAGAAACCTACCACTAGTAAAATTTGAATAAAGAACTTTTGAACTTGAACTTTTGAATACCCCCTTGTTGACGATTAGCGTAGACGCGTTTAGGCGCAAGATGAATGCATCGCTTTCGTATATATATTAAATTGCGGTAGTAGGTAATATAATTAACTAAGCATATTCTTAGTGCAATATTATATGGGCTATTAAATGGGGATCTATTAATTTTCGCCTTAGGAAGGTAAGTAAACATGTTGTACTTAGCTTGTTGACACGCCGGTTATTGACTCACGGACTCCTGGTGGCAAAGGATTTGCCAATATTTACATACCTATATATGTAAATATTGGCAAATCCTTTATAATATTTACTTACCTATATACCTAAAGGTAAACCCTATAAACAAAATTAGCATAGCCCCTTGAAACTTCATGTCGCCTACGATTTTTATTTATTAATTTAAGATAGAACAAAACCTCAAATAGTTTCCTGATATATACACTCGAGAGCAATGAATCCGGGTCACTTAAAGAATGTTAAAAATCTCGGAAACTAAAAATGATAGGTTAATGCAATAAATTGTATTTAATAGACAATGTAATACTCCTTAAATGAAAGTAAAAAAAAATATGAGTCACCATACATTTTATTAACACAAAATTACATAAAGAAAAAAACTGCTGATCTCTCCTTAAAACAAAAATAGGAAACATGAAATTTTTGAACTTTATTACGATTTTCTTGAATTTTAATACTTCGTATTGCCTCCTCGTGCTTCCATTACTGCGTTTACGCGGTTTGGCATGCTGTACACCAAGTTCCTTATACGATTTTGGGGAATATTCTCCCATTCCTCTGTGAGAGCAATTTTGAGCTCACGAAGCGTGATTGGGGGAGGGTTTCGTTGTTTTACGCATCTGCCTAGCTCGTCCCAAGCATGCTCGATCGGGTTGATATCCGGGCTGCGCGCTGGCCACTCCATACGAGTAATGTTCATCTCTTGAAGGTAGTCATTCACAATCCTACCTGTATGAGGCCGGGCATTGTCATGCATAAATATAGCATCCTCACCTAAATTGACCATAAATGGACCAACGTGATCATTGAGGATTTCTTCCACATATCTTACGCTAGTTAAAGAGCCGTTTTCTATGATCACCAGCTCTGTGCGACTTTCAGAAGAAATTCCGGCCCACACAAGTACAGACCCACCACCGTAGGCTACTTTTTCTTCGATGCATGCTTGCTTGAATCTTTCCCCTGGTCTTCGATACACTCTGTGTCTTCCATCGTGCTTGTAGAGCATAAATTTTGATTCGTCGGAGAACATAACTTTTGACCAATCTTCAATACTCCAATTTACGTGGCTCTGGGCATATCTTAGTCTCGAAATACGATGCCCACGCTCCAGTTTAGGGCCGTTTGCAGGTCTAAGGGGTTTTAAGTTAGATTCAGCAAGCCGACGTCTTACTGTCCATGCACTTGGGTTACTTCCTCCGAGGCGTCGAAACTGATTGGTGAGTTCAGTTCCTGTGAGAAAGCGATTTCGAAGCATGGTGTTCACCAAGTATCGGTCTTCTCGTGCTGTGGTACACCTGGTTCTGCCCGTTCCTGGTCTGCGTAGGTTAGAACCAGTTTCTTCGTAACGTCGGAGAACTCTTTGTACTGTTGACAGCGACACACCGACAGTCCTGGCTGTATCGCGCTGACTCCGGCCGGTTTCCAGCATTGTAAGTATTCTGGTGCATTCTTCAGGCGTAAGCGACATAATTTCAGCTTGAATAATGAATATAGAGCACTATCAACATGATTTATGTACCCACATAAATGACAGATTACAAACAAAAGCAAAACCAAATGCTGTAATTTCGTAGTTCCATCTTCGAAAGTGGCCCTTTTTCAAATTTGATTTTTTTATGATATAACTTTACAATAACTAAGAAGTTTTAATACCTTCATTTAAGGAGTATTACATTGTCTATTAAATACAATTTATTGCATTAACCTAGCATTTTTAGTTTCCGAGATTTTTAGGATTCTTTAAGTGACCCGGATTCATTGCTCTCGAGTGTATATATTTGGTAAAATATATTTATTTCATCGATTTATATTATCACAATAGTCATTCGGTTGCATAATAACTATTCCCCTGGACATTGTTTTTTTTTTATTTATTTTTATAAATTGAAAGGAATTTTTTATTGTTGAAAGGTATCATATTTTATATACAAAAAAAATATGCAATTTATGGTTTTTGTTCCCACAACACAATGTCAGACATAGTTTACGTGCATTGAAATTAAATTTTGTTCGTATTTTTAAAACATGATATAGTATTTACTATTGAGTAATTTTTATGTTACTTGATTTTATTGCAAGATATTTTTTGGTGCATATCTACTTATGACGATGTAGGTACGTCATAGTTTACAATAGCTTATGTTTAACTGTACATCAGATATAGTAAAATGTAACCCCAAAAATAATAAATGATCACCAAAAAAATATCACAGAATAAAAAAATATAATCACCAAAAAATAGTAAATGATCACCAAATTAGGCTCCACCAAAACTATCGCTTGTCTTCCCTTCATGACCTTCGCTCCGGTGAGGAAACCGCCGGCTCGCTTTGCTCGCCACCGACGAGTCCCCCCTTCGCTCCACTCGACCTCGTAGGCTCGCTTCATTCAGGACCTCCTTCGCGAGCTTCTGGCTCCGCGCTTTTTATATACTTCTTCACTCTAGGGGTACGAGCGAGTTGGATCACGGAAGAGTGAGGTGCGGCAATTCGGGTAAGATTTGGTGGTCATTTACTAAATTTGGTGATCATTTACTAAATTTGATCTGCCGATACAATTTTTGAATACGAGTAGATATGTATATTATTTTGATGGTCATTATATTTTTTCCGTTTTCAATATATATATATATAATATATATATATATATATATATATTGAAAACATATATATATATATTATATATAGTATAATCAACCTATTGTGTCCCACTGCTGGGCAAAGGTCTCCTCCATCTCCCTCCAAACATCTCTGTCCACAGCCATTTCCATCCATCCGGGTCGGTAGGTTTCGAGATCGTCACGCCACCTTTTCCGAGGCCGGCCACGTCGTCTCCGCCCGTCTTGAGGCTTCCATTGAGTGACGATTCTTGCCCACTTCTCCGGATGCATGCGAACCACGTACCCTGCCCAGTCCCACTGTTTTGCACTTTTAAAGCCTGCGTCAGCAATAACTAATGAATAATGATTTTTATTATAATAAATAATTTAATGATATTAAATTATATTATTGGTTAATGATATTAGAGACTAGCCGATACCAGTGACTCGGTAAAAAGAAGTAGAATAGAATTCGGTAGAATTATAATCTGCGTAGAATTCAGTTTATAAGTGTTTTATAACTGTTCGGTTTCCGGGATGAAAAGTATCCAGGCCCTATTCCAGAACTTAAGTACAAGCTATATCCAAATTGCATCAAATCCGTTTAGTCATTATGGAGTTTAAACACAAAACATTACCTATAATATAATATTTAACTAGCGACTCGCGTCATACAATTTGTTGACAGTCACCGGGTAAATTTTTTTTAAACGATTTTTATTCATAAGTCTATTTATTTTACGTCAGCAAACGCTCGAAAGATTTACTGTGAACTTATGCTTATATCTTAAAAAGAAACAAAGGACTGACGGTGAAAACTGTAGAATACAATAGGTACCATTCGTAAGACTTAACAATGTAATTACTGCGATTCTGATTTATAGAGCGTGCTTTTTGATGACGTAAATTACGCAGATGTGATTCTACACTAAGAGGGCTTTATATCGCAACCACGCTACATGCAAACGAAAATAATTAAAGAAGCTGTTCCTATCAAACTTATTAACATTTTGTTGAACTGTACCCTTCTTCTATCTTAGCAGTTATAGTAAAAATCTACAAAGCGTATTAGCCTTACCACGTAGACTGGCGTTAACACTATCACGTGTTGTCATTACATTACCCAAGCACTCCACTTAGCATCGGCTTGTTCACGGCAAAGTACCTACATGTCTAAACCAACTAAATTAGTTGCTACTTAATCACGCCCCAGTTGGTAGCTAGGAACTACATTCCAAGTAAGGTGTATACGTATACAAAATATATATTATAATGTGTTAACGTTGGTATGCTATACTCCCTTGCCCTCGGCTTAGACAAATTGGACAAACATCAAAATTTTTTGATCGTGTCGAACGAGCTGCTGCTAATTCCAGCACTACAAAAATATTCATACTACTTGGAATATGGTAGAAATACAACTTCTAAAAGTGTGTTAAAATTGCTGAAAATTATATCAAGAAATTATTAGAATCGGGGCAGGGTATCTACTCCGTAATTCTTTTAAAATAATTATACAAGTAAACTTCCTACAAAAAAAATACCGACTTCAATGTATCTTCGAAGTCTAAGGCCAAATATCGATGAAATTTATATGGGATCACTTCGTAGCTATACTGAAAGATTTTTTGTAATTGGTCAACAGTTGGCGGAGAAATCGGTGAATATACATAAAAAAATATACAGTGGAACATAGAACCTTCTCCATTATTTTATAAAGTCCGCCACTGATAAGACTTAAATGACGAATTTGCGAGTATTAAGATTGCCACCGCCATAATTAATTAATAATTGATCGTTAGGCGTAATCATTTCGAAATACCGTAACGAACTTCCTACGGTACGTTTTAATTTTCATAGAGTAAGACCACTCTCATTATCAATTTATAGAATTGGAATAAAAAGGAGGCCAATCTTTCCTAAAATCATAAGGAAAATAGCTTTGACGAGGTTTTTTTCGTGGTCGTGGTGAAATGTCAGAGAAACATTAATTTTTTACTGAGTAATTACTCTGAGATTTTTATAACTTCTATGACATGAAAGAACCTACCTCTTTAGCAGCAAAAGCGTTCCAAATCTGTTATGATATTCAAAGTCAAAGTACCCACAAGTACTTAAGTAAGTAACCTGTATTACTAAATACTTTTATTTTAGATATAGTAATCATGCTCAGATAAACTACGTGAGTCCTAGCCGTTTTTAAATGTTCATATAGTCATTTATCATTGTTCATATAATCATATTTGTAATTTTAGGGTTTCAAGTATTTAAATGAACTTTACTTTAATTTAAACTTAAATTTTATTAACTTTAACTATGAGAACCAATAGAGGAGACAATTAATTTTTAGAAAAAAACAAAAACCCACTTCAATGTATCTTGAAGTCTAAGGTCAAATATCGATGAAATTTATATGGGACCACTTCGTAGCTATACTGAACCCAACGCAAAAAGAATTTTCCAAATCGGTTCATAAAATTAAACACAAAAAAAAACATACAAAAAAAAATACAATCGAATAGAGAACCTACTCCTTTTTTAGTTAAAAATTCAAACATCTTGTAAGTATAGTCATCATCATCATCATCTATGGCGCTATAGTCCTGGGCCTTGGCCTGGTCGATAATTTATCTCCAGTCAGGTCTGTTTCTGGCTTGCTGCCTCCGCCCTCTGACACCGATCGTATTCAGGTTTTGTTCTACGCCATCGAGCCACCCTAGCTTAGGTCGACCACGTCTTCGGCGACCATCCGGTTTTTATTCTAGGAGACGTTTAGGTGTCCGGGTCTCCTCCATATGCTCTACATGGCCTAACCAACGTAAGCGTCCAAGTTTCACCGTGTAAGTATAGTAGTTCTTTATAATTACTTTAAAAGGCAGTCAAAATGTTATCTATGTCACTTCAAACATCGAGCACCTATTTACAACTACGAGTACACATTCTTCTACGCTCGTTTCTAAGCAGAGAAACAAGTGAAACAGTTCGACAGGGATATACTGCAGTTCATAAGGAGTCTGAGAGCGATGGGTGCCATTACTCATGGTCTGCCTTGAGCGCACTCTTTGCTTAATAAAAATAGGATTCTTATGGGAGAAGGGTTAAAAAGATATTATATAGCTTATTAGCCTTTTGACTCGAAAGGTCAAACCAGTTTTTCCTAAGGAAATCTGCATTTTGTATAATATATTATTGCGTTTATAACTAAATAACGTCAAAAACAAACAACAGATTTAGGAAAAAAATTGCACAGAGATAGATCGTATCGTCGTATCGTCTCGTTTCGAATATAGAGTACTTTTATTTTCCCGGAAAGACAAATAGCTCCAAAGGGAACGGCTATAAACCTAAGGAATCTAATGGAATCAGGCGTGACGTTGCGGAAATTCATCGCAAAGCTATAAACCTAATTCACTAAAACTTAGCAATACGATCCTTTATACTCCATACGACAAATTAGTTTCTGGATCCCTAGATACATGGGATCCTAAAGAGAGTCCATAACCATGTACGAGAATATACCTAGGTAGGTACGTAGTCAGGCGTAAGTGTTTATGAAATCTACAATGTTGTTCGGTTTCAATTTAGTTACAAAATATTTTTATAATGTTATAGCCAAATATTACAAGCTTTTATTTAACTTGCAATGTATGTATGTAACTATGTTTGTTAGGGTGGAATCTTGCAAGCTGAATCAGAACCACTTCCTCTTAGGATAAGAGGAAGTGCTTCTGATTTGAAATCGAACAACGAAGTTGAAATTTTGCATACTTGTCAAAGTCCGATGACAATGCAATATTATGGTGACAGCCAGCTGATACGATGATGGCGACGGAAGGTGGGCAATGGAACTCCTTGACGGATAATCGTAAACTACTAGTGTTTGGGCTCATCTGTTCACGGTTCCGATCACGAATTTGTTAAAAACTTGTCTTGAAAAATATATTTTTCTACAAAAATACTTATTTTTCACATGACATGAGTAGTGTTTAAACCAGGCTCCATAAAAACAGTTTTTCATTAGAGCAGGAAACCAGTGAACGCATTAGTGGCATGTGCAAGCGAGCGGTTGTTTCATAAAATATTTCGAACCAAATCACGGACAAAGTAAGCGATACGATTCTAGCGGGAACTCTATGAATAAAATTATCATTTTGCTGAATTGATTCTGCTACAGTAAAATACTCGTGGCATACAGCCTGCTTATGAACAGATATACTGTCACATGGCTAAACCGACGCGGGATAGTTGCGAACTAATAAATGGTTACTACTATAATGGACTCAAAATTTTCGTAAATTGGCTTAAAATCTAATGATTTACATAATTAATTTTACTGACCAGTTTAAAAAAAAATGTATAGAGAAGCTTTGTATGGTAATTGGAATCTTTGCTAATATCTTATTTCTAATATTTAAGGACACTTACCAAAAATAGATGTCAATATATATATAAAAAAACAAACATAGATTACAACCAAAAGCAAAACAAAAAACTGCCAATAAAAAACAAAACCGATATTTTCAACCTTTCAGTTTTTCAGTGAATATCCGTGAACTCAGGGATACTATGACTGAGTGACTGGGTATTGCGCTGCGTGCGAACATTCTGACCGAATATTTTAGGTAGTAGATTTATTTGCCTCATACATAACTTTCCGAACTTTTTTTGGAGAACATTTTTATTTTACATAAATCTACATGGGAACGCGAAAACGGCAAGTTGTACGTCAGAGTTTGTGAATCCAGCAAAATACTTTGCATAAGATAAGAGGAACAATAATTGAGATGACTCCCTAACACGCGCCTTTGCGTTTATTCTCAAAAGCCTACTAGTATTGAAGTCAGCTTACTAAGTCTCACACAAATCTGAGCATCTCGTTAGTTAAATATAAATAATTTGTTATAGTTTTGTTAAGTTCAAATTAATACAAACAAATTATATTCATTATTTATAACTAGCTATGCTGCGAGGTTTCATTCGCAGTTTCCTGAGTAAAAAGTAGCTTTTGTCCTTTTCCAGTACCTAAAGTACCTACATACCAAAATTTATCAAAATCCGTTTATTAGTTTTTGCGTGAGTGAGTAACAAACATCCATCCATCCTCACAATCTTTCGAATTTACAATAATATATAAGTAATATTAGTAGGACCAGTAGATTTATTTATTAAATCATGAGTACTCAAGGACTGCTTACTAACCCCCCCCCCCCCATTTCCAATGTGGCTTCTATTCCGCGTCAAAGCATAGCTTCCCATTTCGTTCTCAGTATTATTTCATGTAATTGCCCGATGTAATTGGCTATACGCACAAAATTGGAAATTTTGCAGAAGCATCCACCCTTCTCTTAAACGTTACAGAAAATACAATGTTATAAGATAAGCATTTTAGTTTAATTAAAACGAGGATGATATAATTATTTAATGAATATTGGAAGCAAAGTATCGGTTGGTAAACGTTGGCGAATTCATTAATAATTATCGACTTTTAGTAACTTAATCAGGAACTTCGGTCTGTTTTACTTCTGAATATTTTTATTCATTGAAATACTTGCGGTATTTCTTAAAGGTTTCAATGATCTCTACCGAATACCGCTACGTAGTTGATGTTATTCAGAGAGTTTGGTCACCACGACGACAATAAGATAAGTTCACCGCGTCCAACACCAAAACCGGAAACAAACGCTTACAAAATTTAAAATAATGGTGCAACCTTATCGATTTGTGCAATTTCTTACAGGCACCCCTTTGTGAAAATATAGTACCTATTTATAGACATTCCTGTCTTCAAGTGATAGAGTAATGTTCTATTTATCTTTTAATATATAAATTTGTAAGAGTAACATGCAAGCGGAGCCGGTTTAAAGCGGCTACTGACTCGCATATGGACATTTTCGATGTGTGTGTGCAAATATATTTTTTTTCACTTATACACAGTGGAATGGAATTCGATATTTTTCTATATAAACATAATATGGTCTCTATGTGGCCGAGGAAATGGAATAGGAATCTGTTGGAAAACGGCAGTTGAGTGACTGTTCAGACTCGTCTCACTAATGGTTCACCTAACATCATCCCGAAGCCCGACTAGGTTGGTTGACGGCATGGCTTTGTTCAATGGGTGGTAATACAACCTTGGCCGGAGTTCATAAGCAGGTTTCCTCACGATGTCATAATTCACTGTTTTAGAGCCAATGTGTAAAATCCGCACTAAACTTTAAGTTATTGGTGCATGGAACTCGGTTGCGTACGGTTATCTATAGGTATTGTGGTTGCACTGGATCTTAAGGTGGACAAGTTCCGCTTTAGGAAATTCTTATTTTTAAGTTATTCACCACATACCAAAAAGGCTTTCTAAGCACTGGTAACAAAAACCGTCAATAAACCTTCCACTGAATAAATTTCACACCACACTCGAGAAACAATATTTTTTACTTGGAATCAAAGTTAACAACAATAAATTCTTACCCAGTATCAAATACGTTTTCAATTTCGCCGGATCCAAAGCGGGTTGATAGGCAAACAGAGGGATTGACTGGGGCATGACACGTACCATTGTTGGAGTTGCCAGTGGACGCAAAAATATCGGGCAAAATAATATAGGCATGCAAGATGTGTCATAATATTAAAATGCAAAAATAATTGGAATATTAGAGTGCAATGTCTACTACTTAAAACTACTACTACTTACTTAAAACGAATTATAATCCCAATTAATGGTTCTGATCATTCTTAGTGTATTTTTGTTCAATTGTCAAATAATTGATAATCAGTAACAATAAATATACATATTTTTTTTAGAAAAAAAAAGGCATATTTCGCGTCCCGTGATAAAGTTTTCGCTTAGCATGAATTAGATACCAATATAAAAAATATCCGCATATAATGTTGTCGTCTACCAAAATAAATAATGATCTAATTCATGATATTTTATTTATCGGTGTTTTGTTTTTGGCTCTTATATTTAGGTTGAAATTTATCTAATGTGATGAATGTAAAGAAAATAAAAAGAATAAGTACCTAGGTAACTAATATGTCGACGTTTATCCGTTACAATACTATTAAAAGCAACACTAAAAAGTTCCTTATAACGTCACATATTATTTAGCATTTGGTTTATCAGTAACATTACCACGCATTTTGTAAGTAAAAATGTCATTAAGTAAAAATTATGTTTCAATAGGGTACGCATAGCATGCCGTGCGGCTAAACGCTTGCCCATAAAAAGCGGTTAACTTGCTGATAGGGGGTGGGATGTTCACCTAATTTAAGCTTTCGTGGCACAGTTGCGGTAAAAAGCAGTATTGTTTAAACTTACAAAAACATTTACGTTGCAGCTCACGGCAAAATGAAATAAAGAAAATAGAATGTTTTACTAAAAATAAACAGCGTTGGTAGGTATACTTATGTTTAAAATTGGATATGGGTCCGCTATTTTAGTTAGCTCAATACCTATTGTTTCAATACAGATGACATTCCTATGAATGAGAACGAAACATGACGTCAAAAGTGGTAAAATTTGCGAGTTATTTTCAACAGCAAACAAAATGAAAACCCAAAAATATTTCAAAAAATTTAAGATTTCCTAGACCCATAACGACAACGTGAGACTCTCGGAATACGGGCACACATGGCAACTCTTCTCGACAGGTACATTTGGCAGCATGGAAATTGCCATCATATTTCAGCGTCAAGAGCGCCGCGCTAAATAACTTCCTTTAGTACTCATACTCAAACTTTGCGCAAGAGAATCAGTCACGAATGTAAACAACAAGCTTTTAGAAGTCGGTCATTTAATCGAGTTGCCAATCGCGGCGATCTATTGCAAGATTTATTAGGTGCAAACAGCATTTTTATGCACCTTAAAAAGTATAAATAAAGAATGCATTGTCATTGAATTGTGAGCTATCCTGAAAGTTTCAGCCGGATTGTTAATCGGGAAGTACTCGAAATTTGGGTAGCAAAATTCCACCCATCATCATCATCAGCCCACATCAGTCCACTGCTGGACATAGGCCTCTCCCATAGCACGCCACTGAGCCCGATCTTCGGCTTTCCTTCTCCAGTCGCTACCAGCAACCCTACGTATATCGTCGCTCCATCTAGTCGCAGGGCGTCCTACACTACGTTTGCCGATTCGCGGTCTCCACTCTAGAACACGTCTAGCCCAACGGTTATCGGTTCTGCGGAAAATATGACCAAAATTTCACCCGGTCAATCCAAACTACAGACAGACAAATAAGAAAGTGACCTAATAAAAACGTGGTAAATTAATGATTGATGAATGTCAATTTTGAGGTTCGATACAAACACATCGACAGTGACCAACACGCGATAAATTACGTATAGTACGTATGCCTGCTAATTTTATACCACCTGCAATATAGACTTAATGCTCAGGCCGTCTTCCATGTTGACGACATGCTGTTATCTACCTGCAATTTCGACAACTGATAAATGCATGACTAGACGATATATTTACCTATACGACCAGCTTTTAAAGACCACTTGTGTTTAATACCACGAACCATTTCTCCCTAAATACCTATGGATTGTCGTTCGTATCCTTTTGGCGTCGACCGACGATTACGAACGATTTCCACGGCTGATGGCGACGTTGCTAATATAAACTTTATTTCAGTCACCTGTTCCAGTCGTTTAGTAACTGCTGAGCGTTGTGATGCTTCGGACTACACTTGTCATTGACACTCCTCCGCCACTCGTGACGGCCTCCAACACATTGAATGACATCAGATATTTTTTGTCTCTGTTTGTTTTGAGTTCTACGACCCCTCGGTCCGTTTCCTTCCACCTCTCCGGATGTCTTTTGATTGCAGCACTCTTTAAAGGCGTCGTTTCAGTCAATTGTCAATTTATTTTACACTTATAGTGGTTACATAAAATACAAAAATAATGTAGAGAAATCAATATGGCATTCCACAGCTTGCTGAGTTATTCCTTTACAATAGCAATACTGGTATTGACATCTTCTTCACTTCTGTACAATGATGATATTAAAATAAACGCAGTGTCCGTTGTAAGTGACAGGAGGAAATAGCTCGCCTCTGTGGAAACTTCATATCCTTACTGTCTCTAGGAATCTTATTTATTACATTCATCATCAGCCTATCGCAGTCCACTGCTGGACATAGGCCTCTCCAATTGCACGCCATTGAGCACGATCCCCGGCTACTCTCATCCAGCTGCTACCAGCTACCCTGCGAAGATCATCGCTCCACCTAGCCTGAGGGCGTCCTACACTACGTTTGCCAATTCGTGGTCTCCACTCTAGAACGCGTCTACCCCAACGGTTATCCGTTCTACGGCTAATATGGCCGGCCCACTGCCACTTCAGCTGGCTAATCCTGTGAGCTATGTCGGTGACTTTAGTTCTCTGTCGAATTACTTCGTTCCGGATACGATCCTTCAGAGAAACTCCAAGCATAGCCCTTTCCATAGCCCGCTGAGCGACTTTAAATTTGTGGATCAGCCGTACCGTGAGTGTCCACGTCTCGGCGCCGTAGGTCATGACAGGTAGGACGCACTGATTGAAGACTTTTGTCTTTAGGCTTTGTGGAATAGGCGACGAAAATACTCGACGTAATTTCCCAAATGCTGCCCAGCCCAACTGTATTCTTCTGTTGGCCTCTCTTTCGAAGTTGTTTTTACCCAACTGCATTGTTTGCCCAAGGTAAACATATTCCTTAACAACTTCAAGAGTGAGGCCATTGACAGCAATCGGTTCCGGAGACACATGTTCATTGAACATTATCTTAGTTTTATCTAAGTTCATCCGGAGACCGACGCGTTGGGAAGAATCAGCTAGGCCGTCCAGCATCTGTTGCAAGTCTTGCAACGACTCAGTTATAATGACGATATCGTCTGCAAATCGCAAGTGTGAGATGTACTCGCCGTTTATTACATTGCTCCGTTTTAATTAGATTTTGAAAAGTTTCGTGAGTGTTATTATTCATAATTGATATAAAACGGCTAAGAAACGTTAACGTCGAAATTACTCCGACCAGATTTCGGACATTTTAGAAGTCCTTCTTCTGGGAGTTATGAGATCAAGCCGTGGCATAGGTCGCGAGCGCTCGTTTTTACGTGCGTGCGCTCGTCGGAGAAATTTTGACTTTTACAGTGAATCTTAGCTGTTTTATATCAATTCCGTTTTAATTAATTACTGTTATTAATAGTTAAACAAAAGCTACTCTTAGTAATACAACGATAGGTATAGATTCTATACCTATCTTTCTATCTCTATATCTACTTCAAACACAGAAGACCCCAAAGATTTAGTTTTTATGTTTTTTTTTGTAAAGTCTTTTTAGAAAGACTATAAAACATCTAAAAAACAAAGGATTTTAAGACTTTGTATGTCTGTGTTTGTCTAGGTTTGAATTTTAATGGGTTAATATAGTAAAACGAGACGAGAAAGTCTTATAATAATTAATGGTTTAATACTATGTGACTCAAAAGAAAGAAAGAGAAAGAAAAAATATTTTGCGCCAATAATTATTATATGCAAAGCCTTACCAACCAGAAAGTCAAAAATAAGCGTTAAGCTTAGATGTTCCACAATATCTAACCAGGTATATAGCAGAGCTTATAAGTTTACCATAAGCGCAATATTTCGCTTAAGAGACCACTTTAGCCTCCGTCTCATCTCTTATGAGAACTGCCTTTATATAATAAGATGCACGGACCACGCATCCCGCTTAGAGACAATGAAGATTATAATAATTTATTATGTGTAGAACATAAAGGTAAGAGTGGAACGAACAAAACACTTGTAATTGATGAGATATACAACCCACGATTCTTTTGTTTTATATCTTAACTATTGAATCTGTGATGTTATGTACCTACTTTAGTCAGCCTCTGTGGCGTAGTGGTTGCAGGTTGGCTCTAATTTCATATACCACTAAGGTTGTGGGTTCTATTCCCGCAACGGGAAAAATCTTGTGCACAGGGAAAAAAATCACAAGCATTTGTTTTGTGTTTGGGTATTATGGGACAATGGACTTCGTCGTTCCTGTTTTTTTTTATATTTATTTATATAAACTTTACAACTTTTCTTATATTACTATAACACCTTATAAACCTAGACAGGTTTGTCTTGGTTCCCTAGATAAAGGGAATTCTAGTTAGGGGTCAGGCTCTATGTATGTGATCGTTGGGTGTATTTATATTGTATATATACTTTATACTAAAAAAGAAAGCTCCAATAAGGCTTAACTCACACCTAAACAACATTTCCTACCTAATTACAAACCGCAACTTTTAATCAACGTGCTCCTTATTTTGCTAGCACAATCCGATAGTATCCTCTAGAGTAGCTGTAGCTCATTAAACAAAAGATCAACTAAGTAGGTACCTGTTTAATTAGTGTTTGACAGAAGAGCACCCGTCACTTTGTACCTACTCTAAGAGCTCTTCGCAAGAGTTGGCCATTGCGAACAAAACGCGTTTATTTAAAGAGTCATCTGCTTTGTTTAGCAACAATGAATTACTTGAATGTTGAATGTAAACTGAGTCTTATCGTGGACCCCTTATTTGTTTCTAGAATCGTTGTTCTTGTCTGTCTTGAGTCATTTCGTTGAGGGTTGATGAATATTAGCAGAAGCAAATTGCAGAATTGAAGACAGTCCCTAATTGGCCATGCTCGGGTTTGTTGGTAATTTTTTATTGTTGATTCTTATTCTGTTCTGTCCCCTCTTTCTGTAAGTGGAACGTTTACTTCAGTACTTTTATTCATACTAACATCATAGGTTGTTGAAGAGTACTCCAATACGTAAATACACAAAAGAACGGTATATGTCCGCTGCTCTTGAGAAACAATTACCTATTGATTTATTTATGGTTCAACAAATTCTGAGGGTCGTACTTTTTTGGTTTAGAATGAGTGAAGTTATATGGCTTTGACCTTTGAGCACATATAATGAGAACACGCGTAAAGGGTTAACGACATATTTTTGAACAACACACATCAACGGCTTACTTCGAAACCTACACAAATAAATATTAATCTAGTTAACATGAAATAGAGTAGAAAAACTGTACACTTTTTCGTATATCTATTCGTTCGTCTCTCCAAACCGATGAGTTCACTGACACATTCAAAATCGTGCTCAAAATATCATCTTGTTTCGGACGTGGCAAGCAAAGCGAACATTATGCTTTGACCGAGCACCGAATTTGAATCTCGGAGCTGAGTTGAATAATGGCTTTGTCGGAACTGTACAATACTAGGGCATCTACTTTGTGAATATGGAATTAAAGCGCTGTTAAAGCTAGGGCCTTCTTGTACGGAATTCTGTTTGTACTGAGCCTATGGCAAAGAAGATGATTCGTGGGAGTGGTATTTTTTTACAAATGTATGCTAGGTCATGAGACGCTTAAACGTCATATTATTAAGTGAGCTTTAAGCTATACAATATGGACAGTAAAACTGAAAATACTCCTGTAGCTTGCACAAAACCATGCCTGTATCTCGCAGATACCAGCTACAGAAATTTGTATACACAAAGAGGCACGCAAATTAATTGGACAAAGTTTGATTTTTTGGGTAGTATGGTGGGTGGCAGGGCAGCGACATGCCTATTGCGAGTCTTGTCACATCTACAGGTACCTGGATAGCTGTAGCCCTAACTTTTAACATTAGTTCAAAAGATTGAACGAATTAATGTTCGCGATGTAGTCTATGAGAACAGTATATATAGGGATCAAATTTCATATAAAACGTTTGATTTGACTACTAGAAACATAACATTGTAAAACCCCAAAAAATTGAAACAAAATCTATAAAAAAAATTGCCCTTCAGTTTTTTTGCCGTATCTTCTGAGTAGTGGTTCTTTTTCCGATACGGTGGTAGAGTCATTGTGATAATTTGACGTTCATAAGTGCGTCTGTGATGCCAAAATGATTAAAGAGATTTTGCATAACACCCAAACAAAACAGCGCAAGCCTTGAAACTGTTGAGTTATATATACCTACTGTTAAGAAGGGGTAACATGATCTGACTACATTGCAGGGTCTTCAATTACGGGCACACACACATGCGATATCGGTTGACCTATGCCTATGGGGAACATTATTGTACTATATATATTATAGTTTGTTATATATAACCTATTGATCGATGCATTATTTCTTATGGTTTACCCGCAAAATAGGTAGTCACAACTAGTAACCCCCATTAATAAAATCCACCTTTATTATGGAACTGAGTTATAAGACAAGCAAGTCGTTCGCCTGATTTTAAGCGCCACGCCTGCCCATAACAATTGCGGTGCTACCCAGAGCTTTTATTACCATAAAAAGCACTGCATAGGACTGCATTGCGCTCATCACCCCGTGACATCAGATATTAAGTCTCATATATGCCCAATAATTTCGCTGGCTACAATGCCCTTCAAACCGGAACACAGTAATGCTTGCGCACTAAGACTTGGCATAATAACTGGAAAAGCTGTGGTACCTACTCAGACGGCCTCCGGCATACGAGAGACTTACCACCTGCGCTGCAAGTTATAGAGAATAAATATCTTTTAAATTGTAATATTTTCATTGTTTTGTATAGTTATGGTTCCAAAAACTCCGACGAACTAGTCTACAGGGCTGATACGTCTGTGGCCACAAGGGTTTTCATTTAATAACAAAAAAAACTGACTTCGATTCTGATGTATCTTTAAAGTCCAAGATTTGTGACCACCTTGAAGCTATATTAAACTCAAGGCAAAAATAATTTTCCAAATCGGTTTATAAATGACGGAGCTCTGAGGTGACAAACTTAAAAAAAATACCATTGAATTGAGAGCCTCCTCTGTTTTTTGAAGTCGGTTTAAAATTGACAATAACAGAAGATAGACAGAAGCGACGATGTCACCGGATCAGATAAGCTTGCGGCCCTTGTGGCATTGGACATTTAACAAGAGGATTCTTTGACAATTGCACAGTTCATACCATCGTGAGTCGAAATATTCATTATAAATATAAAACGGCTACAATTACGTTATGATTGTGTTGAATAACTCCAGGTTTTGAATAATTAGGATGTCCTTTTTTCGGGAGTTTACGCTTTGGATTCGCGTCGCAGAATCATTTCAAAGCCGAATAAGGCCAATGGTAATTTAAGTATAAGATAAACCTAATACGCTCAATTCTCTTTTGTTAACCAGAAACAATACGTCTATCGGGCGTCAAACGTTCGGGGGTGTCGTTATCGCGTCTTCACGGATAAGTGAGACCTCCAATCTCACATCCAATGCCCGCTTACGGCTGCCCTTATCAGGAACAGTCTACATAAAACCAGCAGGGAATGTATGAGTTTGTCTTTATTTATTTCGACCCCTTTATCACTCTATCGCATCATTGGCTGACTGGCGATGCTTTGTTGATCTAGACTTTTTGTAATTTAACCATATCATCATTATCACCTAAATCATGCCGTACTGGGTTCTCTCAGGCGAAGCAATAAAGCCTGTTTGACATTATCAGAAGGGTAAGCGTATCCCGTTCTCCGGTTAAGGTTTTATTATTTTAAGTTTACTTTTAGATTTAAGTTCGCTAAATTCCTATTTGGCTGATTTCAAAATATGTATACCCTAAAATCTCATGTAGTTATGGAGAAATGTAATTATAATATAGTTAAGACACACCCTACTGCATAATGTACTGTCGCTTACGGACACCTTTATCAGAAGTAGGGAAGGATCGGAAGAATCGGACTTTTGCCGTAATGTATATAAAATTTTATGTCAATCCCTTGCCTTCTCTTGATGTGAAGAAATCAGTTTTTGCACTCACCTACTGGACCGAAGCTAACTAAAATACTTTGGTATCTATAACTCGCCGACCCCATGATTCCAATGTGGCTTGGGTTCGATGCCGCTTGACAGATGTCACACGTCTTCGATTTTTTTGGAATGAAGAATGAAGAAAGCTAATATTTTTATAACCTATTTTTAGTGTCAATTTTTGTTAGGTACCTGCTTATTAACTTGTTACAGTGAATATTTTTTGTTTCAGGACAAAATACCCTTTTGTGACGTCAATTTACTTTGCCACCACTATATTGCTTTCCTAGAGACAAGTACGATATAGAATACGTTGCATTTTTAAGTGTTTTTGGAGTGTTATTGAACATACATAAGTTTCTTCACGATTATGTTCGTGTGTGATCTAACGACATTTTTATTCACCGTTATAGGCGTGAGTGTAGCTACCAGAAAAACAGACTTTGACTTCGACAGCTGACATTGCTAACTATTGAAACAAACTGAGGCGCTGGAATTCTGCCCTCCACACTCCTCCAGCACGGATGTACACATTCAATTGACGTGTTTTTAGTTCAAATGTTTTTACGACATTTGACGGTCAAAGCTTGTTGCGCTTTGAGTTTCTAAGGCTTTGTAAACATATTGCCGTCGAAATAGTAAGAATACCTAGCGAAGTTCTAATACGAGTTTACTATGGATGCAGCAGACATTTCGCAGAAAACGTTCGGGAACAACAGTGAGGGCTGCAATGTGGCTCGATACTGTAATTTTCGCAAGAGATGAAGAGTTAAGGCATTTGTTGAACATCGCTGCAACATTTTGTATTTTTACAGATATGATTGCACGTGATTCTCTACAACATTAAACTGGCTAATGAATGACCCTGCAATCCAAAGAAAGCATAGTCTCCGACAGTCATATTATACAGTCAGTCTAGAAATTTAGTTCAAATCGAGCGTAAGAAACATTATGTGTCAAGCCACAATTCATGACGCAAATATTTTCGTACGAAAATCATATCTTCCGTGAAAGAAGTGTAGATCCGCGTGCAAGTAAGGTTCCACCCTAACTTGCACTATTGCATTTCAGCGAGGCCTTTGCCATATTGTAGCATTGCCAATATCGGAATTCTATTGCGAATTCAGAACGGGAAGGAATAAGGTTTCTTGCAGACGCGCTTTACGAAGAACATACTACTATATTTACATAAAATTATTCATAGAGATTTCTTTCAAATGCTTAAAACTTTTTTTCTCTTATACGACTATCTTAAAAATGAAAAAGAGTACATTTTAAATCTGAACGGTAGAATAAGCTAAAAATCCGATGTTCATTAACAGAAAACTAACTAAAAGCTTATATCGAACCAAAATAAAACTACAGCTCGAGGCATGACCGCTATCACGGATATAAATTAGCCTATTCGGTACGTACCAACGTATACCTACGATATATTGGCTCTGCATTGTGGCCTCCGGCTGTGTGCCTGCGAAGTGCCGCTGCTATCAGATTGTGTGGAAGCTGCACAATGCTAGCGGTTAACCTGTGATGCATAGATATTGCCTGTGTGCAAATTGATGTCAAGATAGAACTTTATGTAAAGAAAGAGGTCAGTAGGTGTTAAAAGATTAACCTTTTTAATGTTTCAGCCAGATTTTGATTATAAAGTTTCAAAAAGTTTTTGTAAAGTATTTTAAAAGGTGCAAATCTGATATAATCACTACTTCATGGAGCGGAACAATTTTATAAAGCGTCTTCGTACATTTTTCCCTGAACCTCCATCCTTCAGATTACGTCTTATTAAGTTTTTCTTAATAAACTCTATAGACGCTTTTAAGTAAATTTCACTTTAAAAATCAGTATGACCTTTAATTCATAGGAAGTTTTATGTAAAGCGTTTTATAAGCAATTTCATAATATGACAAAACTATGCAGATAAACTATTATTACGTAATATGGTCAAGTCGTAAGAGAACATGAACATTTTGTATTATAGTATACAAAAAAGTTATAAAGATATAGATATTATAAACTTTGATATTATTTTAAAAACATAATTAGTAACTACAAAAGTTTTGTAGGAACATAAAGCGTTTGTAAGTACACGCACCCGAAATCAGTCGAGACCTCGCATAAAAAAGAATTGCCGGGAACAGACAACGTATCTGAACATTGACAATGCATTTTTAAAGGCAATTGATACTCCAATCGCGAGCACACAATCTAGATAGAAAGCTCCCCAACGCCCCATACGTCGGAACGGCGCATATTGCAGTCATTGGCGGAATAGAACGCATGGTCTAGGGACTGCAATCTAGGATGAAATGGAACAATCACCTGGACTGCCTAAACGTCACATAGACAGGTATTATAATGCAAAATACAACAGCCAGTCATGCCAGCCGATTGAAATGCTGACTATCAAATATAGCTCAGTTTCCTTTACAGGTCTTTTTTCAAAACAAGCTGGCACTACGATTTTTAGGAGCCAAAAAGTACGGAATGGTTTTGTAGGTTCATTTATTTCGCTATCAATCCATCGTTGGGTTCAAATTTTTGAATTATTCCGGGAAAATAAAACATTTCAATACGTTTTTAGATTCTGGTACTTTCCTATACCCGTAAGTATGCGTATAAACATTTTTAATACTCTATATACCTAGACTAAATGAAAGAATTTTAAGAACTGAACCTGTAAGATTTTAAAAAAGTTGCATTTATCGACAAACCGTATTTTTATTATTTGTTTCATTCTTTATATCGTTTCGTTGTTCGTTACGTTCGAGTATATAAGTTTCTATGTGCTGCATACCATAATTTAATAATATAGGTAACCCTCGTGGCATTTTGGATGGAATTTAGTGGTCAACGAGTTTGTTCTCACTATTATTTAGTTATAATTTAAAGACTTAAATAGTCTTTATATTATGCACATTATGAAACAGTTTGTTGATCCTCGCAAAATAATTTGATCTAGGCAGACGGTATTAGTTTTGAGTTGTATTGTAACCCTTTGTTAGTTTAGATAGGTCAGGTCAGGTAGGTCTCTATGTCCTCCTAGCCTTCTCCGGTGTAAAACAGGCTCTGTCTGGAGTGACCACCTTTTCCTATGTACTCGTGGGAACAGTCATGAAACAATCAAAACTTAAAACCACAGCGAACAATGACGAAAGCGGACAATGACGGCTCAGGCCTTCCGAGGCATAAGCGCGCCATGTTTCTTAAAGAGAATTCGAATGAAGACGATGTTTTTGACTCATCTGTACCACCCTCGAAAACGAGGCAAAACATGCAAGGAGACTACATCCATGGTTTGGGTGTGTCCGCACGGAAGGTGGCAACATCAGCGGTGCTGGAGCGGATGCAAGTGAATGAATGTATACGGAGCTGACGGACTCAATCCGTTAATAAAATCAGCAGTTAGTTTCCCAGGCTAGCGTTGGGAACGTAGCCAAAGCGGTGGCATCTAAGTCTATCACCACTGGTGGACTTAGACTCAGGTTGTGGGAAGGAATGGGAGGAACGACTCATGGAGCGCATCGGCACGCTCATGGATAGAAAGCTGGCTGTAGCTATGAAAATCCAACCTTCCCCCTCTCACGGCAGTAAGGCTTTCGTTCCCCAGGGGCCGACTTCAGAAGTGACTAAGGATAAAGATAAGGCGAAAGCGCAACGCCAAACGCCTCCTGCGGCCGCACCTGTAAAGGAACCTCCTACGGCGATTTATCAGCTTACTAAGGACCAAGCGCTTCAAGCATCTGAGTCAGCATGGGTCACCATAGGAAAAAAGACGAAGAAAAAGGTCTCGCACGTCAAGGAACCGCCAGGGATATCTGCCTCGTCGATTACAGTGACAGTTCCAGAGGGTTTGGAAGTCACCTACGCTACGGTCATGACAGCCGCCAAGCAAAGAGTCAAGTTGGCCTAAATTGGAGTGGATGCTCTCAGCTCTAAGAAGGCAATAACGGACGCACTCATCATGGAAGTGTCAGGACCTGAATGTACCTCTAAAGCAGACCCGTCGGCTGGTACCCGTATGGGTGAGGCCTTCGCAGATATGGAAGTACGTATAGCTCGCCTTATGAAGACTGGGGAAATCTCATTTGAAAAGACTTGGATGACAGCGTCTCGCCCCAGGACGTTGCGGCGGCGATCGCCAAAGCTGAGGGTTGCTTGGTTGACGATGTGTGGGTGGGAGAAATTCGTCGCTCATCCTCTACCTTCGGTACGGTTTGGGTCCGTTGCCCACTAGCTGCAGTGTGCAAGCTAGCCGAGGTAAAGCATATTGTCATCCAGTGGATCTCGGCAAGGGTTGACTACGTGACATCGCGGCCGCTGCAATGCTTTAGGTCTGGTGTGTCTGGATTATGGGTATGTGCGAAGCGCTTGTCAGAGCGCAGTGGACCGTAGCAATTTGTGTTATTCGTGTGGAGAGGCTGACCATCGGGCCAGCTAGTGTACACGTCCACACAAATGTCCACTGTGCTCGGATATGGGATGCAAAGCTGACCACAAGATGGGGAGCAAGAAATGCTGCCCTCCTGAGAGGAAGAAGAAAAGAAAGCCAGCCAGCCTTCTACCAACACTAGCACCGAGAAGTAGAGTGCCCCTAATTGAGGCGGCTGTCCAGTCGGGCCAAGTCCCGTCCCAGGAGCCAATGGAGGCCTCATAATAGACTACAAATCAGAAAGAGGCGGCTGAGTGGGATCGGGAGAGGGCAGACCCTGCTCGGAGAATTCGGCGGTGAGGCGTCGGTAACGGCCGCCCCGCACTGCCGGTCCCATAAGGGACATTACGGTATCCTGCCAAAGTTTTTGGGTTCGTGGATGGCTGGAATGAGGGCTCCAGTTGTCTGTATGCGAACCCAGGGAGAATTTCACAGCAGTGCATTGTGGCATGCGTTGCTGTGAAATCGGGGGTAGCGTTGCTACCTCTGGGAAGAGCTTAAGCGAATGCAAGAAGAGCTCTGGTACGTTCCTTAGGAGATCCCAGAGCCCTTTGACATGCATCGAGACTGGCCATCGGGGGGGTTTTAGTGAGTCCTCAGCGTCCCAGGAACCTCACATAACTCCGCTGTAACCTCAAATGCAGCGGAGTATCTTCTTGAAGATTTTCTCCTCGTCAACAAAAAAAATGGTAGGACTCTCGTAAGCGGGAGGCCGTCTGGGTAGGTACCACCACTTTGGCAGTTATTTTGCCGCTAAGCAGTAGTGCGCAAGCATTACTGTGTCCTAATTCTAAGAGCATTGCAGCCAGCGAAATTACTAGACATATTAGACCTCGGGGTGATTAACGCAATGCAGTCCTACGTAGTACTTCTGATGGTTTTAAAAGTTTGGGGTGGTACTAGTATTGTTATAGCCAAGCGTGATACTTATCATCAGGCTAACGACTTGCTCGTCTTATTACTTAGTTCCCTTAAAAAACAAAGATAGAAGAATACTAAATCACTTATCGTAGCAAGTATTCGAGATAAAGATCTACTTCTATCTACTTCGAAGTACAGTCCCTTGAAAAGTAAACTTGGTTCGTAGTCCTATAAAATATGTTAACCTCGTCCGAGTCAATTTTATTAGTATATAGAAAGTTTATTACCTTATTTTCTACGAGCTGTAATATGTTATCTTGATTCACGAATTTCACGGTGCAATTTACAGAAACATCAGCATTTTGAAAGCAGCTGTATTAAAGATCCTATCTGAACCACTTTGTAGCCTATCATTCAAAGGTTGATATTAGTGCTGGTGAAGTTATAGACTAGACAGATCTAAAGTGTGTTGGATTATCTAGATAGGGTCTACGTATATGTAACTCTTCTTTTCTACAAAGACCTTACTAACCTTGTAAAATCGTTCTTTAAAAAAACATAACAGATTTTATTTAGTCTACACGAAAATGTCATAAAATTTCGATATCTGCAATCGGTTATTGAATTCGGGAGAGAACGAAAGTGACTCAGTGGTAGATTGTGTAACTTACGATTTGATGCACCAAACTTCGAATTCTGCTTAGCCGGCCTTCTGACTTTTCTGTGGATTCGCTCCGAAAACATTGTAGGAAACCAGCATGTCATACATGTATCGTAATATGTGAAGACATGTGACAAATCACATTGAACTTGTGAAGTGGTAGGACCCATAATTAATCTATGCTAATTTATAATATGTGAAAGTAGCTCTTGTTTGTTACCTTTTCACAATTAAACGGCTGAACCAACCTTGATGAATTTTGACACAGAGATAGCCTGGTAGCTGGGAGATATTTTCATCACAATTGAATACGTGGTTCCTGAGGGATCGCGATATAACCAAATCACACACGCACGAAGGCGGTCAGCAACTAGTTTTATATAAATAAAAAAATAACAATAACATAATTGCTGTGAGAGTTGGCCTGTATCCAAGCAGAACGTAAACGGCAAATGGTAGTGATGAATTATTATGCACTCTTTTTAAACTCTCGACTCAAAAAGGAGGGTTTTGTAAGTTTGACAACTATGTATGTCTGTTTGTGTGTCTGTCTGTCGCACCGTAGCTCTTAAACGGGTGAACCAATTTGGATGCGGTTTTTTAATTTGTAATCAGTTTTTCTAGCGGTGGTTATTAGACATGCTTTATCAAAATCAGTTCAGCCGTGTTTTACTTTTTGTAGGTATTTTTACTGAGGGTTTTTAAATCTTAGTTTAATTAAATTAGCGTGTTCCGGATCTTTTCGGTTTCGGTGAGAAAGTTCATCCTTTGCGAAACCCGACACTTGACGCAACGAAATGAAAAGACAGACTAGTGCGTTTCAAAGACCTTCAGTCAAAAGCTCTTCCATTCTCACTAAGTGTTTGTTTCAAGGGATGGATCGCGTGCCGCCAGAGATTTATAACTCAATCCAGCAATCAGCGAAACGCTTAACTAGCTGACGATAAGGTGTCGACGAGCGATTGCGTCCGTCTATCCAGCCGATAGTTGGGAACTATACCCTGTAAATAACCTTTGAGTGTAGGTTGCCGTGTGTTGTTTGATTAAGATTCGAATTTGTAAGGTACCTTTGTATACCAATATACACGTTATAAATTATAAATATAAACGGCTACACTTACGTTATGATTGTGTCGAAATAACTCCGACCAGGTTTCGGATAATTAGGATGTCCTTCTTCCGGGAGTTTACGCTTTGTATTCGCGGCGCAGACTGCGCGCCTCCGCTTGTTCCTGTCGCCGCGAGCGCGGTGCTATAACCGGTGCAGGCGCGGGCGGCGCGGGCGCAGCGGGGGTTTGTTTATCCCGCGCAGCCATGTTCGGTGGTATGGTGTCTTCATCTGTTGAGCTATCACCGTCTTGACCAATCAGTCGCTGGCACAAAGCACTCGTTGTATCCGCTTCACGGCTCCACAAGTTGCTGTCGGAACAAGAGCCACTGAGGATCGGCTTCCATGCTGGTGGTATACAGAACCCAGAGTCTTGGTTGAAGGTTGAATGACGGCTTATCTCGATGGCCTCGCGAACCTTCCGTGGTATAAAAAACTTTTCGCTCGCAAGTACGGAGGCCTTATCGAACCGTATAAAATACTTAGACTCTGAGCTATGTGCATGGGCTGCGACCGCCGATCTGTAAATACACGCCAATATACACGCTTACTCGCTACGCGGTACTCGCTTTTGCTAACGTATTTTGTTACGATTGAGGGATGAGACGAGCAGTCGTTCATCTTGTGGAGGGCAACACGCCCGCCCATAACATTTGCTGCGCCAACCACAGAACTTTGAAAATATGCAAAATATTGCATGGCACTGCACTGTACTCATCAACATTTTTTTTGAGGTGGGAAAATGCCGCTGCCCTGACCTTCTGCCACGGGGGTGGCAAAAGGCGGTATGTGGGGCTCGAACCCACCAAAAACCGCCCCATGAGCAATCCTCTGCCGTGGTGGAGCGAGATGGGGTTGCGCTAGCATTCACCTGGGGCAATGGCTCCTAAGACTCTCCGATCAGATTCGTGGATAGTAAAATGCACTTAAATGATGCTATGAAATGGTGATGGACAAAGCATATAACAAGAGAGAGGAATGAATGCAATGGAATCAGGCGTGACGTTGCGGAAATTCATCTCAGAACTGAAACGCAATGAAAATATATAGTGTAATCCCGCTGAATATTATGTTGGTTGTTGTTAGTTCCTAACAACAACACTCTTTGTACGACACGTGTTTCGCCGTCTGCACGAGGCATCATCAGGTGTCGACTCGCCGAACGCTAGAACGAGAGTGAGCTCATTACGGCGCTCCGTCGCTTTAAATACCCTCTCGCACGTCGTCTCTGCCTCGTGACGCGTGATCGAAGATGCGTAATAATGGAGACGACACGTGAGTTTGGTCATTCAGCAGTGTATGAGCTTGGTTGTTGTGTTTCGTGGCAGAGACGACGTGCGAGAGGGTATTTAAAGCGACGGAGCGCCGTAATGAGCTCACTCTCGTTCTAGCGTTCGGCGAGTCGACACCTGATGATGCCTCGTGCAGACGGCGAAACACGTGTCGTACAAAGAGTGTTGTTGTTAGGAACTAACAACAACCAACATAATATTCAGCGGGATTACACTATATATTTTCATTGCGTTTCAGTTCTGAGATGAATTTCCGCAACGTCACGCCTGATTCCATTGCATTCCTTAGGTCAGCAGGTATAGCTGAACAGGCGAAACTCTACATAAAGTTGACTAAACTCCATCGTATGGCTTCCCAAAATGTTTGGTTCAATCAGCAGTGTAAAAGATTACATGTTATCCCCAATTATATTAATATTCGCACCAGTACACACAGTAGGTCCAGTGACATCGCAATACGGAAGGCAAGGTCTATTTGGCTAGATGAGGAGTGTAGATATTGGTTTTCAGTCAGGGATAATCTCAAACTCCATCTTAGAGTATTACATTCAGAGTTAAGTTTTAATTTACATAACGTTGAATTCGATCTGTTAGACAGCAAGGCTAGAGATTTGGCGTCCAGATTAGCACACGATAAATTTGTCATTCAATCTAGGAAATTAGACGAACTAGCAAATAGACAAACAAACACGTCAAATAATTATTTTGAATCTTACAGTAATACCTCACTAAACAGACACACAGACACGTTAAATATTGATTCAGAAACTGACAGTCATATCTTTTATCCACGCGTTAAAAATTTAACTAATATAGATTTTCCATCGTCTGAAGTCTCTCTATTAGAGAAAGGCCTTAAGTATAACATCAATCCGGGCGTATCACACAAATCTCTCCAAATTTTAGCAGTTGATTCAGAAATAGCTTGTATTAGAGGCAAACAAGACGTAGCCATAAAACATCAAGTAGCTTCTCAAATAAAAACGACCTTAAGTTCCCCAACTACGTCATCAAATCCGGAATTTCGACTTTATAAATCCTTGCAAGAGCGCCTTAGTCAAAACGATTTAATAGTTTCAAAGGCGGATAAAGGAAATACTATTGTTATTTTAGACCGAGGTTCTTATAACCAAAAAGGCAATGATATTATTCAAGGAGATGCGTTTGAACAGTTAAATTCGGACCCCACTAAAAAGTTTACATCAGATCTAAGACAAGCGGTTAAAAATACGTCTTTTATTTCCCAGAATTGTCTTAAAAATATAATTCCAATGAATCCGCGACCACCATGTCTATATGGTTTACCTAAACTTCATAAAGATAATATTCCTATACGCCCTGTAGTGTCTTATGTCGGAGCCCCTGCTTACAAATTAGCAAAACACCTCAATATTCTTTTAAAGACCAAGTCATCATTTGCTCCCCGTCATAGTTTAAAGAATAGTTTAGACCTTATTGACAAAGTTAAAAACGTTCAAATCCCCCCTGGCTCAAAATTAATATCTTTAGATGTCGACAGTTTATTTACCAATGTCCCTTACGAAGAAAGTTTGCGCGTCCTGGGAGGCCATTTTGAAAGACAACGTTTACATCCCGGGGAAAAAAACGATCTTCTTAATCTCACTAGTATCTGTATGGAACAAAACTATTTTCAATTCAATAACCAATTTTATCGACAAAAAGAGGGTTTAGCTATGGGTTCCCCATTAAGTCCATTTATGGCCGAAGTGTTTATGGATAATTTTGAGTCCAAACACATAGTAAATGAACCAAAAATACTATTTTACTACAGATATGTCGACGACATATTAATATGTTGGACTGGTTCACGGCGACAAATGGATGTCTTTTTAAATAAAATAAACAACATACACCCCAAAATTAAGTTTAAATTGGAAATTGAAGAAAATAGTTCCATCAACTTTTTAGATTTAACCCTCACGAAAGTCAACAATAAAATTAACTTCCAAATTTATAGAAAACCGACACATACAGACGTAGCCATCCCTTCTTCTTCTTGCCACCCCTTTCAACATAAACTAGCGGCATTTCGGAGTTACGTACACAGGTTAATGACAGTCCCACTTACCACGGATAATTACGTAAAAGAATTAAATATAATTTATCAAATTGCGTTATCCAACGGTTACAGTAAACAAATGGTAGATAACCTTATTAAAAAGAAACAAAAGGATAGAGTCCGTTCACTATTATTTGCTGTTCCACCCGATAATATCAAAAAATTTGTAGGTAGTTTGACTTATTTAGGTACCATCTCGGAAAAAATCGCTAAACTGCTAAAGAAAAACAACGTACATGTCGCGTTCCGTACCAATCAAAATATGCGTCACCTTTGTAACGGAAAAGATCATTTAAATAACAATAAAAAGTCAGGCGTTTACAAATTGACTTGCGACGGTTGCAATGGGGTTTACATAGGTCAAACCGGGCGGAATTTTGAAACACGTTTTAAGGAACATATTGCTGCATACAGAAACGACCACCCAGATCAATCCCATTTTGCTAAACATCTTATTGACACCGGTCACTCAATTAATGACAATAATACATACAAAATTTTACACGTTTGTGAAAAAGGGTTCCGGTTGTGTGTACTGGAACAATTAGAAATTTTAAAACACAACAACCAAGCTCATACACTGCTGAATGACCAAACTCACGTGTCGTCTCCATTATTACGCATCTTCGATCACGCGTCACGTGGCAGAGACGACGTGCGAGAGGGTATTTAAAGCGACGGAGCGCCGTAATGAGCTCACTCTCGTTCTAGCGTTCGGCGAGTCGACACCTGATGATGCCTCGTGCAGACGGCGAAACACGTGTCGTACAAAGAGTGTTGTTGTTAGGAACTAACAACAACCAACATAATATTCAGCGGGATTACACTATATATTTTCATTGCGTTTCAGTTCAGAGAGGAATGAGAGAGCGATGGAGAGACAAGATAATAAAAGTAGGCAGTAGAAGTTAAAAGAAGCCTATGTTTTACAGGACGCGTTGATCGCCAAAATCGATGTTCTAGATTATATAAAATTTAGTTAATATAGAATATAATTAAGAATATATATTTAAGTATCAGTAATAAAAGAAAGAAAGAAAAAAGGAATAAAAGCCATTTATCGGCATTCAAATTTACAAGTAAACATTTTATAATTTAAAAAACCGACTTCAATTCTGATGTATCTTCGCAGTCCAAGATCGAATATTCATGAAATTTATATGGGACCCCCTTGAAGATATACTGAACCCAACGCAATTTTTCCAAATCGGTGTATAAATTATGGAGAGGTCCTTCTTTTTAAGTCGGTTAAAAAGATAACGTTATCCGACGTCGCCCGGGATGCGCATGTCCTCTCCCTCTTATACAGCATCCTGTTCATTCCTTCGACCCCCTCCTATCTCAAAGAACGTTTTGAGTTCCTACATCTCTCCAATTCCCGTTCCCTTCGTTCCTCTGATACTCTTCAGTTGAAAACCTCTATTTACTCATCAAAATTCTATAAAAACTCTTTCACAGCTCAGGCTGGCCGTTTATGAAACGCGTTGCCCGTGGATACACGACAGGCGAAGTCTATCGCAATCTTTAAAACTGTTGTTAAGGAGCACTACTTGTCCAAAAACTGATAAATTATATATCGTAATATTTGTATCTGTTAATCATAACATATCTATCATATCTGTTTGATATAATATAATTATGTATAATATTTATCGTATTTTATATTTATGTGTTATTTTGTTTGTATAGGTATTTATTATTATGTCTTTATATACTATTATATTTTCGACATTTTTATTTACTACATTATGTCTTTTATATTAATTACTTCATACACCAACTGACCGCAATTTTTTACCATTTGATTCCTGTCCATCCAAAGGTTGCCTGTAAGAAATTGCACATAGCGATAAGGCCGCCCATTGTTCTACCACTATTATTTGTAACTGTAAAACTTGTTTCCTGTTTTTGGTCATCAATAAAGTATTAGTGTATTGTATTGTTATGGACAGGTTATTCCGTTATCTTAAAATGTAACAATAAAATTATTTTAGCGTGCCTTATGAGCTCAGCTCAGCATAAAATAACAAAAAATATATTGAATAAAGGCTTACTAAAAAAGTTATTTTAACCTTTATTGGTCATATAGTCTCGATCTCAAATATTTCCATAGTCACCCAAAACAGTACTCTATTTGTCACTTAAATATACCTTTACCCTTATTTTACAGAATCTAAACCACCCAACAGTAAATAAATAGCCGTCCTCTCTGCAAGTGTATCAAACAACTCTCGAGTACAGTCGTATGATTTAGATAAGTAGCTCGGCTCTACTGCCTCTACATGTTAAAGTGTTCCACTTGGCTCTCTCCCAAAATATTAATATTGACAATGTTGCAACATCAAACAAGATTTTTATTTAAAAATATATTTTTCAATACAAGCTTTTAACAAATTCGTAATCAGAACCACGAGCAGATTAAAATGAGCCCAGACACAAGTAGTTTACGATTATCCGTCAAGGAGTTCCATTGCCGACCTTCCGACACCATCATCGGGTCAGCTGGTTGTCACCATAATATGCATTGTCATCGGACTTTGACAAGTATGCACAATTTAAACTCCGTAGGATAAGAGGAAGTGGTTCAGATTCAACTTGCAAAACTTGATTTGTAAAATTACATCGATGATTAGGGAATAACGTTGGAACTGGATTTAGTATGGAATTGTCACGCCGGCATGGGCGGATTTATTTATCACACATATTAATTTTCATAGTCATATTTATTTATTTATTGACGTTCATAAGTGCGTCTGTGACGACAAAATTGAAATAAAGAACTTTTGAATTTAGTTTAATCTTTATTTCAGGCAATATTAAAATAAGTTACAGATATTATTTACTTGTTCTACCGCCCATATAAATATATATCTTAAAACTGACATACATATAATTTATATTAAAATATTTATGCGACACGTTTTGTCGGCGACGTGTGACGCAACTGCGCGTAATAATAATAATATAGTAAGCTTAATAGATATACTTAATAGGTTAGTCTTAATAGGTATGTAAAGTTATGAGTAAAGTTACTGGCTTGTATGAAAATTAAATATAAGCAAATACTTATTAATTCCAATATATAGGTAGCTTATTATTAAACATTCCGTACCTATATTTAATTAACTGCTAACAAGGGGCAACCTTCGAGTAGACAGTCAAAATTTATTTGAGGGCAACTTTATTCGTTAATGAAATCAAATAATTTTGCCTACACGAAAAACTGCAAACTAATTAATATTTCAATGCGATCAAATTGAACACCGCTCCTAATTGATTATATTAATAATTCATATGTTACCACTCATCAATAAATTGCGTTTATTTGTGGTTATTTCGTTGCTAAGTCTGATATTTTATAATGGCGTCATGGATAGGTCAGAACATATTTATGTTCATAAAACTTTTTATGAATGTAGATATGGATATTTGGGTCAGAGTGACACTGTCAACGGCAAGACTTGTGGTAACGAATGACATTATTGATGGCAACTTTGTTACCTACAAATTAAAATCTTAAAATTTGTTGTAAAACGATTAGTAAAAAAAAACAAAAATATAAGAGGCTTTTAATTATGTTAGATTGCAGTGTTGATAATATAGAAACCTCGTAAAAAGTGTCCTAAAATAAAATCTCAAGCCTAGCTCCAATGGGAGCATTCCGCCCAGTCGCTAGGTTTCTGGTCCAACTCCTCACACGGCGCATTACCCTCGTCCACCGCATTGGAGAGCCATTCGCCGGATCAGATTAATGTTGCCACTTTTATCCACGTCCTTACCACAGACCTAACCGCCACGCCGCCGAGTGTGCCGATTGTTTTCCGATTCAAAATTTATTTTTGCTCACATCATTTAGGCGGTTGAGACGATTAAACATTGCGCGTAGCTGTTTCTTGTTGGATTTTAGACGAAAATTGTAATCATTGTTAGAGTATGTGTGGAATAAAAAACATGTCAATACCAGGACGTCTGGGAAGAATTGATAGTCAATATAGTCAATAGTCATTTACCTATATTCATAATAAAATTACATGTCATGAAAAAATAACCATAAACTATTAATTTGGTATGCTTAAAAGGGATAATATTAGTCAATGTTTTAATTAGTAAAAAGCTAATGCGTAAACAAAAATGTTGTATCTATAAAATTTTAAGTTTAAAACAGTTACAAATAACACTTGAATTTTCTCGTCAAAGAATCTTCTTAAGTGCCCGAATAATGTTAAAACAGCTTTAAGTATCCGAGCGTTACGTGAATTGGAACGGTGTTCGCACCGGTCCTTCTCACCTTAAGTTTACCGCCAAGATCTGAATAGTTTCAAATTCAGACAATATCTGTATCGCAAGTCGAATAAAGTGGGGCACTCGAAGTTTCCACGTATAAAACAGAATTTAACCCTGCTGGATAAAAATGCGGTCGGTATACGTTCCTTTTCACGCAGTAAATTCAATTATCAGTAAGGGATCTGTTGTTTGCAACTTTATATACGTGCATGAAAGTAATTAAATCGTGCAATCGACTGCTACACTGTAAATAGCACACATAGGCAAAACTCTTTTTGTTGTTTGCAGTAAATTTTCAAACGTACACAGACACTGACGTAAAAACACGTGCGTGAGTTTTACATGAATTCGAGGAAATTTTATTGTAGTTTTGTTACTGTGTTTACTGTGCCACTGGTGTGTGCCTTTACTTTCTGGTTCCGTTCACGGCAGGTGGAAATATTACGTGGGGTGTAAACGAGCCCCGGCGAGGCCGTTATTGCCGTCGTTAAGTTAAAATTTTCTCTCTTGAATAGCATCGCGAATGTGGGACATAAACACGGCCATTTATGTTATTTGTAAGCGAATATTGAGAGGAATATAAAAAGTAGTCGGCTAGAAAAATAGAGGGTACGTGTCTGGGATCAAACATTAGATTTTGGAATTTATTGGGTTTGAAGTCTAGGCTTATAGAAATTCAGCTTGAGTGAACCTTGATGGACTATTTAACGATGTTAACAGAAAAAATGGGTCTATGATAAAGTTATTCTAAAATATTAAAGCTTCTGTGGTTTTAGAATTTTGCGTGATATTATGTTTAAACATGTTATTCTTCAATTACTTTCGAATAAAAATCATTTAATATTTTCACAACTTCATGACTGTAGTTAGAGCAAAGGTAAAACAATTACTTTGGTGAGGCAAACATAAACATACTTACAATTTATAGCTTCGACTTTAATGAATAAACAATAGAAATGTAATTTATGTGGTACACTAAACCCAGCGGCTACCGTCAGTTGTATAAAACAAACTGGCAATAGAATAGATTTCCCTCGAGAGTGCTATATTACGACATTCCATAGAGGTATTGCACATATGTATACTGAAAATGTATCGAGATCGAAAGTGAACGAATTATATTTATTATACCTACCTATTTATTATTACTGTGGCTTTGCGTTTTCCTCAATTACTTCTGGAGCTTGAAAAGCTATACTATTGTCGAGTTCAATGACTCTTCATGAAAGAGTGACATGAATGGCATACATAAAAGTAATTGGCATTTTTACTAGGCCTTATGAGTCTGAAGAGCTATTAATTGTCTCATGGTGGTGATCACTGTACCTATAGTTAGCGTATCTAGTATGGTATAGAGCTGCACAAAATTTTGCAAAATAAGACTTCTGATGGGTGGTTCTACACCTGATAAGGGCAGGCGTCGTCTTCTTTTTCTTCGTGTCGATGACGTTGACGGTGTCATAAGCCGCTGACAAGTCAACCAAAACAACACCAGTGACTTTTTTTGCTTCAAATCCATTTTCGATGTGCTGAGTTTGTTTTAAGGTTTGGGAAGTACATGATTTCCCAGGTCTGAAACCAGCCTGTTTGGGGATTAATTTAGGCTCAATAACAGGTATAAGGCGGTTAATTAAAGTTATAGTAATCAGAGCGGTAATGTTGGCCTTTCTCCAGAGTTTTGGGAGCTTTGGGAGTAGGTGTCGTCACTTGGATAGGTAGATAGATAAACAGTCTATTATTAAAAATCTTTAAAATTAAAAAAAAAATACGTACATTTCATAGTAATCAGCATAACAATAAGCGGTCGTATTGCTCAAAGCGATCTCTTCCAGACAATCTTAGAATAGAACACTTAGGTAGTTATATAAAAAATACATTGTTGATGTTGTTTCTCCTGTCAGAGAAGACGGCGAGGAGAGGAGGCCTGTTACACAAGTACCAGTGAGTTAATTTATTGTATTGGTCAGAATATCATAAGGAGAGTGGGATTGTTAGCACTTCGATCTTTCTCGCCGCCGTCCCAGCGTGGGTCTCAGAATATCAGTACGTTTAGAAGTTTTTTTTTAGCTATATTATAGGAAATATTCTCAAGAGGTATCAACTTACTTTGTGGCGAATGAACTTTGTAGCTGGGCAAAAACCGAAACGGCACGCGAGTTTGTCAGAATTATTCTTATTATATTTATTCACCATTACTCTAGGGCACGCATTTTCCTCAATTACTTCGGGATCAGTAGACGAAATGGGGTGACAGTCGGACAAGAAGTGAAAGAATAATATGATTGCTTTGTCACACAAATATCTAATAAAGAAGAAATAGAGTCCTGTAATCTAATGTCAACGAGATCGAGTGCGGTAACTTGTACCTACGACTTTCGATCCGACACATGAAGTTAATTAAATCAGCCTCTTCCAAAAGTAAAACCGTAGTATGGCACTCCGCGGTGCGGCACTGCACTGCAATTCAGATATTACGAGCGTACTGCGCCGTACCACAGGCCGCAAAAAATGCCACCACAGTATAGTACGGTGTAGTCCATACATAATTTCGTACAAGCTTTGCTTCGTCGTGCCATGCCACTCCGCTGCCGCTCAATGCCGCTTACTGCAGTCTTGCCTTTATGCTTATGCAGGTTTTTTTGACTCCTTCACAAAATTAGGAACACACACGAGAGTGAACCCGCATCATGACAATAATGCGATTTTATAAGAACCCACAATAACCGCACTGGGTCCGCGTGAGTCGATGATGACGAATCTAATGCTATAGAATAGGAATAAATTATAACAGCAGTGGAAACGTGATGGGCTGATGATGATGATGATGATAATGACTATGTTATTGTCTGGACACGGAATGGATAAAGTTCTTCTATTTCAAATTAAATAATTTGTCACTTAGCGTATATTGAATTAGAAAACAGAGCGAGCGTCGCTGTGTGACTTACAATCCGACGCACCGGAGTTCGAATCCTGCTGGCGCCGCACCAATAACTTTCTTAAGTTACCGCTCGCTCTCAAAAACGGTGAAAGAAAACATCGTAAGGAACCGGCATGTCCAAGAATTAAGCATCAAGAACATGTAACATCCACCAACACGCACCAGGCCAGCGTGGTGGATTTTGGGCCGTGCTCTCTCTATAAGCGAAGGCCCGTGTCCTAGCAGTGGGAACGTAATGGGCTGCCGCCCGCGACATAATGAGCGTTGGTTTGGTTATATCGTGATCCCTCAGAAACCACATGTAATAAATGTAAACGTAAATTGGGATGAAAATTATCTATCTTTGTCCTTTTTTAGCTACAGGCTATCCTCTATGCCAAATTTCATTAAGATCAGTTTAGTCGCTTAGTTGTGAAAAGGTAACAAACAGACATACAGAATTATTTTCTCATTTATAATATTATTAAGATTTGATGAATTTCAATAAAGATGGAAAACAGAATACGTAGCCAAATTAAACTTAAACAGCGCCCTCAAAGCCGAAACTAGAACATTCAGTTCTAAAGGAAATCTCTTTGCTTTCATTTCAGACATTAACTCGGTTTCCATTCGTGAACTTCTGTTCACACACGGAACTTTACTGGAATTAGGCTTTGCTACATGCGGCTTGGAAATATTTGTCACTGGAACCCAAACGGTCTAGTAATAGGAAAAATAAATAGCTCGCAGCGATGGAGCTTTACTAAAACACGTTACTATATTTTTAACACGTGAAATTTCAAGAAATATGAAACTTGAATATCGAACGACATCACGATAATACTTTTTCTTAAAATTAGAAACAGCTTTTTCACGCTTAATAGATCTATGTTTTGCCACTATCTCACCTGATGTGAAACGACGATGTGGCCTAAGATGGAGCACATAGATCTAGAGAGAGACGGCAGTTGAGCGGCTGCTCAGACCCATCTCCCCAGCACTTAACTATAAGTCATTGGTGCAGGGCCGAGTCGGGATTCGAACCCAGATGCGTCGGATTGAAAGGCGCACTAGTTCCTGCTGAGCTACACTCGCTCTAACGTACCACGTTTCAGTAATATTTTAAAGAGGAAAGGGAATGACGCGGCACTCTAGTTAATGTAAGTAGTGCATAGCTTCAGGGAGATTGTGAGCCATGTCCTGAGAGCAAACTCCTAATGCAACAGAAATCGGGTAGTTTTCCTTTTGTGCACTTTAGGTAGGTACTTTTCATATTACATAGTTGAAAGCGCAACATGTCTTGTTAAGGCCTGCGCAGACGATGTACAGTCTGCTGCGATCTTTTTTGTTCGCGAAACTAGAGAGAATTGTATATATATACGTCAACGCAAATGAATAAAATCGTCCGATTTTTTACTCAGACCGTATCAAAGGCCGAAGTTGGCCGTCGATAAAGTAGAGCTTATTTGACGCAAGACATCAACGCATACGTTGTAAATTCATAGCGTGCGCTGAGTTATTGCGTAGGTACAAATGATCGAGTGTCGTGTGCGTTGAGTCTGTGAAAAGTCCGCCGATTTTCTCATTGTCAATTTACCACATAAGTAGTACTCTTTCCAAAATCAAAGCTACAAAATTGTCCTTTATTTGTATAGTTCCAGTTGCTGTTAAAATTTTCGTAGCTCGTAGAACTGGCTACGAGTTCTTCATTTGTATAAGCCTAGTTGCTGTTAAAAATTTCGTAGCTAGTAGAACTGGCTACGAGTAATAAAATAGTCCAACAGCTATTAACAGTTGACAAATTAAAATGGCCTGCGGGGCTCGTCCCCGCAGGCCATTTTAATTGCTACCTTCAAAAACGGCGAAGGTTAGAGTATAGACCAGAATAGCTTAAACAGGGGCTAAACTTGGTCTATTTCTCATTTTTTGAAATTACTACTGGTACCTAAAAATTTTTTTTTGTTATGTAACTGAATGACGAGACGAACTGGTCGTTCGCCTGATGGTAAGCAATACGTCAGCCCATAATAATAACAGCACCACCTATAACTTTGTTTTGCAAAATCCTGCGCGGCGCTGCACTGCACTCGTCACCCTGAGACAATCAGCTGTTGAGTTAGTTACTTCTTTTCAAGTTTTACGCAGTTGTTTTTCTACTAAATGGAACTAGTATCTTCAGTAACGTACTTTTCCTCGAATTTTTTTTGCAACCAGTCTAAAATTTAAAAATATGGAATGTATTTCACGCATTCCATTAAGTAATCGTCACGATTATATGAACAACATCAGCAAACAGTTTGTTTCTACGCTTACGTAGGACGTAATATCAGATGATAAAGCATACTTACGGCAGGCGCAAGTGTGACGCGAGCGTTGAATGTTAAAAATGTATGAAAGCTGCGAAGTACCCTTCCGTAAAACGTTAAATGTATCGTGACGGAGTAGTAAGGCGTGAATTGTACACAAAAATTCTGTAAATGTTACCATGATTGGTCGTATTTACCTTTAGTACCCACTGAAATGTTTTCTCATGTCTCCATCGGCATGACAAACCATTTTTGTCAAGTACAACTTTATTTCAAGGTTCATTATTATTGAATTCAAATCAGTAGGTAAAATGTTTTTTCCATGTCTTTCATCATCTTTGCAGAATTTATAAGCAGAATATTCAGCTATAAGCAGAAGCAGAAAAAAAAACGCAAGCATTCGTTAGATACCAATCTGGGTGTTGTGGGACCATGGTTCTCGTAGTTCTTGGTTCTCTAGATACAGGGAATGCTAGTTAGGGGCCAGCATCTATGTGTGATCGTTCAATGTATTTATTATTATAAACATTTGTTACAAAACACTTTTAACTGGTGGAACATAGACATTATAGTAAGTAGATTTTGCCCTTTTCAGTAATTAATATTTTTATAACTAAATAAAAACAAATGACGCACGCGAAATTTTCTTAGCTAACATCTAAAATTTCTTAAGATTTTTAAACCAATCCGCGCCAAACGTGTTGTCGTACGGAACTCGCACTCGCGATGCAGGGTTAGAAATGACTTCATGAATATGGACGTCAATCACCTCAGAGAAAGAGCCCAACTAAAAGCCTTAACTAACACGAGAAAGACGTTTTCTAGGAAATGAGCTAGCTCTTTGAACTCAGCACTGACAGCAAGATGGCTTTACCAACTAAAGTTAGGGTTATCTAATCATCCAAGTTTGCTCGTAGAAAACTTTTGGCGAATCGCATCGCTATTAAAGTAATTACCTGGCTAATCTTACTTTGTTTTGCTGTTTTGTTTACTTTATACGAGAACTATTTGAGGCCCTAGCATTGTATTAGTTTGAACTGATTGAAGTTGGTAAAGACAAACATTGGACATATTTATAACTAGCTGCGCTTTTTGGTTTCACCTTCGGGATCCCGGGATAAATAGTAGCATATGTGTTAACCAATCTCCAGTGGCGTAGCTAGGTAACCAAAGGCCCTGGGGCAAAAAATAAACTAGGGCCCCAAGTAAACTATTTAAAATCGTCTGTTCCGTATTCGTCGTGTTCCGAATTCGACGTACTCCAGATTTGTCGTAATCCAGATTCGTCGTACTCCAGATTCGTCGTAATACAGTCGACTCCATAATAAAATTAAAAACCAATGACAAATTGTAACTTATTTTAAGTTTGTTTTAAGTTTTAAGTTGCCATTATTTAAGTCGTATTCCTGGAATCTGGTTTATTTATATTCCGAATGAGTGGGAGAAATTTTCACTACTTCAATTTATAGTTTGTAAGTTAGAGTCTGAGGGGCCCCCTGAGCTTGGGGGCCCCGGGGCACTGCCCCGTCTAGCCTTCCGGTAGCTACTCCCCTGCCAATCTCGATTCTAAATTTCATCCAAATCCGGTTAGCCGTTGAAGAGCGCTGCGTGAAGAGGTAACATTACACTAAAACGCTTACATAAAAATCTTAGCAATTTTAATATTAGTGTAATTAGAACTGGTAAAAAGTAGTACTATTTGTGATTGTTCACCCGACTCTACAAAATATACAAAACATGTATTTTTTTTGTATATGTCTAAACCTTGTTTATTAAGCAAATAATTAAAACATATAAATTATTTCCAAAGAATCCTTAGTTGTGTTTTTCTTAAACCTATGTTAGCAGCGTGAAAAAAATTACATGAATTATTGTGATAACAATTCGAAAATTACATTAAACTTTAATTAAGCGATTTTTTTTATGTAGCTGAATGATGAGACGAGCTGGTCGTTTGCCTGATGGTAAGCAATACGCCAGTCAATAACAATAACAGCACCACCCACAACTTTGTTTTTCAAAATCCTGCGCGGCACTGCACTGCGCTCGTCACCCTGAGACAATTAGCTGTTCAGTCTCATAATGCCCAGTAATGCCTGCACACTAAAAAATACTATTTATACATACATACCGATTATAAGCGTATTACTGACAAGAATATAATTATTGTGTATAGCCAGCCAAGCCTATGCAAATGTCAAGAGCGTGTTGGGGGCCATTATTTGACGATGAATGGCATGGCCGCTTAACCACGTAATTATTTAACCACCATCATTATTAGGTAATTTGTGGTGACGATCTGCCATGAAATGTGTTGGTATGTTTGTGCAAATGCAATTCTGAGTAATGTCTAGTTGTTACCAACAATATAGTTATTGCTACTGCCTATTTGTATCTATATATAAGATAAAATGCAAGATGACAGGGTGACAGACAACGCAGAGCCTAAACCGCTGATTCTAACTGCACCAAAATTTAGAGGGATGTTCCTTATGTAACGTACGCGCGCACTTACTGGGCTCACAGAAAGTAAATTCAAAGTGAAAAATATTGTAATGGAAAAAGAAAGAAGAAAGAAAGAAAGAAAATACATTTATTCACGACAGATACACGAAACATTACAGCCTATATGCAACATAAAAGCATACTATACCGCTAGTAATTACATAGAAGAGAAAGATGCATGGAACATTCCACTTCTGCCAAGTAGCCAACTGGCACTTTAGAAACATAATATTGTCAAATTATTTAATTTCATTTTTTAATTTTGTTGTAGGTTAGTTTAGTTTTTATTATTCTATATATTTGTACATAATTGTTAATTGATTCTGTAAATAAATAAAATATTGTCAAAAACAAAGATAAAATACTGTAACAAAGGTTCTAAAATAAAAGTACCCTTCAGTTTTTTGCCGTATCTTCTGAGTTCTTTTGTTTATTACAATAACTCTACTACCACGACTTTCATAAGTGCGTCTGCGATGCCAAAACTGAATAAAGAAATTTTGGACTTGAACTTGAGTTGAACTGGCCCACTGAGGTGGTAGAACAAAATGGCAGACCATAAGATACTTTTATATGAGACTTAATATCTATACATATCTGATATCTATACATGTCTCAGGGTGATTAGCGCAATGCAGTGCTACGCAGTTCTTGGCATGGTTTCAAAAATTATGGGTGGCAGTGCAATAGTTATGGGCCAGCGTGGCGCTTACCATCAGGTGAACTTGCTCGTCTCACAACTCAGTTGCATGTTATTATTGCTGCATAATATTGGTGCTTAAGCGTATTGAAGACTAGCTGCGCCCCGCGGTTTCACCCGCCATTTCCCGGAATTAAAACCCGTACCGTATGCGTTAATCCAGGCTATGAGCTATCTCTATTTCAAAATTCACTCAAGTCCATTGAGCCATTGTAGCGTGAAGAGGGAACAAACACACAAACAAGCTTTCGTATTTATAATATTACTGTAATGACATGCGTGTGGCCATTCCGAGACTGGTCATCGTAGTTTCTGACCCCGAAAATCATACTTAAAACTATATAAGTAAACATAGCGCTACTTATAAAAATGTAATTTTCTTCTATGCTTAAATATACAATAATCCACGCAGTAGGCTTTCTCCCATCAATTCTGTATCAAATATCTGTCAGTGCTCGCGACATCGCTGACTCAGCGCGATCCTATCGCTGCCTCCGCCGGGAGTCACGTACAGAGCGTGTCAATTTATCAGCTATCAGTCGGTGCGGTCCCGGTGCGGACGCATGAAGAATTTTACATATCACTAGCCTACTATCTACCTGGAAAAAATGTGCTAGATCTCGCTGATATATGGTATGCCCGATTTATCGATGAACAGATTCTATTTATCTTCTAGTCTTGGGGTGGGGTGATATCTTATGCAGTACCTGTGAGAGCAATAAAATAATACGTATCTATGTATTGTGATCTTTTTAGCGGTATGATATTTGTCTGAAGAGCTGTTTTTTACCTAAAGTTGTATTATCTAATTGTTTTAGAGCAATGATAAACCCATATTTTAAATATTTACAGAAGCGGTCGATAAAATTCCTCCACAGCTCCTGTATTCTAATCATTGCCCGTCATACTCCGGATGGTGAGTAGTGCCACAAGGAACTACTTGAATATGGATCAAGGGGCTACTGTGACATAAGAGGATAGTCATTACAAGATCTCTCTTTCTCTCTCTCTCTCGTGTAATACCCCGCAAAGGTCTCCGACTTGGCCAAACGGCTATTGTCCTAAGATGACATCCGGGACCGATGGTATAACGTGCTGTCCAACGCACGGTAGCGCTCTCAGATGTAAATACTACACAAATGATCACCCATCCAACCGCCGCCGTGGTGACCGCAGCAACGTAGCTTACGGCTACGTAACGGCTAGGTAAGCTATGCTACGAGCGCTACAAGAAACAACGTAATGGTCGTGTTCATGCGCGGGTTCTTGTCACCCTGACTACGATATCTCAGATCCCATCCTAGTAGATTATTTTTATGACGCAATAGAAAACAAGCTCTCGATAAGCAAATAAAAAATACGTTTTATCGTGCTTTTGCTTTGAACTATTCTAATACGTAGATACCCCTGGCTTCCATGAAGTCACTGAAAAGAAACCACTTTGTCTGGTTACTTTGTCTGGAAGCCTGGCTTTGAAGGAACTTGCTACGTTGATCTAAGCTCGGTACCTACTCTTGAATGGGCTTAGTACTTGTATTGAGCTATCCCTAAGCTATATTGGTTCTTCAGTTTATATCTGTTCGTTGAATAAGCAAACAATTTGCGAAGTTCGTCGAATTAACGCTCGTTATGGCTTCCCGCTTGGCCAATCAAAGTGAAGGAAGTCATTAAGTTTGATTGCTCTAGTTATGTGTAATAAAATACTTTAAACTTTGTTCTTGGGTGTTATAATCTCTCTCGCTCTTTCTTTCTCTCTCATGTGGATGAGTAGCCAGCCCTGCATGGTGTCGGAGACACACCACGCTAAGGCCATCGACAGGGCCTAACGACTGGTGTTCAAAGATAACAACCGATACCGACGACTTAACGTGTCCTTCGCAGCACGGTAGTGCTCAGACGTAAATACCAATCGATCAGCCATCCAAGTGCTGACCGAAGCAAACGTTGCTTAACCTAGCACTTAACCTAGCACTTTAAACTTTGTTCTTTCTGATATATGTTACTTATTTTGTTAAGCAACATAACACATTTTATAACAAAAAAAACTGACTTCAATTCTGATGTACTATGTATATTCGAAGTCCAAAGTCGAATATCGATGAAATTTATATGGGACCACCTTAAAGCTATACTGAATCCAAGGCAAGATATTTCCAAATCAGTTTATAAATTTCGAAGTTTTAAAATAACAAAAATAAAACAAACAATCGAATTGAGGACCTCCTCCTTTATTTTACGTCAATTAAAAAGCATTAAGTACTAAGTTGACTATGTGAAGCAGGTTTATAAAGAAAAAAAGACCTGGAGAATGCAATATAAACTTAAATATCCTTAAAGGGCAAAATATTTTCACACCGCGCTTCGTGTCAAACGTTGATATTTTTTTCTATTTTCCTTCCACGTTTTGTACAGGAATTTTAAGAAAATAGCTACAACAAATTTCATAAATTTATTAAATATGTGTATTTTTATCCTCGTTTCTTTTTCTACTCTAAAGTCTATTTATTTGTTTATATTTTCTCTTTGTTCTTTTTAGGTAGGCTAGTTCGATAATTCAATAAAAACCATCTTACTAATATTATAGATACGAGAGTTTGGTAAGGAAATTTAATAATTAAATTATTAAATTAATTATTTAATTTATTAATTTAATTTCTTAAAAAAATACTGAACGGTTTTTCTCGAAATTTTGTTAGTACTTTTTATCATGGAATAGGACATAGTATACTTCTTTTCAGGCAAATTCTCCACGCGGGTGAAACCGCGTGGTGCAGCTAGTAAGATAATAATTGAAACGGAATACGTCAGCTATAATTTTAATGAATGTGACCCTTTTCAATTTACTCGCGGCTGTCTAGCCTCTGTCCATCTAAAAACCAGCCTATATTACTTATTCGTTTATACTTTATCCATAACATAATGAGTAAATCTTGTCAAGGACGAAAAGGGTTTTATGTGTCACAAAATAAGACCTACTTTTACGCTTTTTGATGGCTAATTAGAGAGATAAATAACTCATTACTTTTAAATACTAATAATATTGTCAGTCATGATCGCCCACTACAGTGCCCTACAGGGCAAAGGTTTTAATGCTTTCTGTCTACTCTTACGATGGTCTGTGGCATCCAAATGATCATGGTTTTTTTCTTTATAAAATGGTCAATGGTCAGGGTGGGGCAAATTTTTGCCTCCTTAAGGGTAGCTACCTTTTTTTTGTAGTTAGAAGGTTTTGTTCTTAGGAACATTCTATTTTATTTTGAAGGAAAAATATTGCCATTTTTAGTTTTTTGAAAATAAGTAGGTACGGTTAAGGGGCCAAAAATTTGCCCCACCCTGTATATGTCCAGCCCAGTTTCATTTCAAAATTGAAGCTTTTTGACCAACGTCAGCAATTGGTGTTTTGAAGCCCATTTTCTAATTTAGTCTAACAATCTGACACCTAGAATACTGCGCTCCGTGGATCGCTGGCATACCGTGTTTGGACGTTTGCTGAGTTATAAATAATCTAACAATTTTATGAACAAAAGTACATGCGCTAATCTTCCAATTCTTTATCGCAGATGTCAAATATTCTACACATGAATATTTGGTAGTTGATAGTTATGTATGTATAAGATAATGTAACTTAAAACTAGTGTTAGTAGATAATTGATTGAATCTACTTTATATTATACTTAACTATATATTACACTCAGCACGCTCTGCATCTAGTTCGTGATTAATTTCATCGTCCAATCTTCGCCGCGTCCAGTCGCCGTTGGCAATAATAGCAATGTATCTGGAGACGGACAACAACATTGATAATTATTTTTAAGCTATTGCATAGCTTCTATCGCGGGCCTTGAGCGTGGAGACCGAATCCAGAAATTCCGTAACGAAAATAACCTAAGACCCCCCACTCCGAATGCTATGCAATAGCTTTACCGCGGCAGTCTCCGAGTGCCACACGTCTTTTTTTTTTATAAACTAATAATTTGAGTTCAATTTAGAATATATTTTTTATATGTTATAGACTAATAAAATTATTATACTAAGAATTTTTACGAAACTTTAGGATTGAGTAATTAACAAGAACGATATTAAAGTCTTGTAATTTCTTCCACTTTTGTCTCAACGTTTCTCGGAACCTCAGCTAATAAATACAAACCTTTAATTACAACAGGGCTATAAAAATATAACGTTAAAGTTTTTTAATCCTTAGATTTCTCTAGAGGGCTCCTAACTTCGAAATGGTTCTGATAAACAATAATTACGGACCGTTTCAAATTAGGAAGTTAGAAGAAGTTTACGATATTCAGAGCAAACATGAAAAAATTACTATGAAACTCAGGGCAGCGCTCTCTCGCCTAATTAGTTAAGTTTATAAATTTGTTACCTATTTGGTATGCTAAGTGCTGGAGGAACGCGGTAAGGGGCAATTTTATGGGCACTAAAACGTAACATCCACTTTTTCATGTTCCGACATTCTTATAAGTTCGTTAGATGTGATAAGTTCGGCGTGACTTGGTTTGTTTAAGATTTTAAAATAGAGGCTCTTATTTTGAAATGAGCTTTGTGTTCATCCTTAAATAAATAAATAAATAACGCCCATTTATAACTAACATATATGCTGGGCCCTAATTAGGATTCTCTGTATCTAGGAAACCAGGAACTACGAGGACCATGGTCCCACAACGCCCAGACACGAAACAAATACTTACGCTTTTTTCTGTGCACAAACATTTGTCCCGTCACGGGAATCGAACCCACCACCTCAGTTGTGTATGAGATTTGAACCTCAGGACAGCCTCTGTGGTAAATTGGTTGAGTAGGTTACTCAACCACTATACCACATAGGCTGTCCTTGTTGCACTTGTTACATGCAGGCTAGGCAGGTGTTATAATCTCCCTCGTTCACTCTTTCTCTCTCATGCGGATGAGTAGCCAGCTCTGCATGGTGTTGATGTCACACCACGCTACGGCCTTCAACATGGCTTAACCACTGGTGTTCAAAGATAACCAAAACCGGCGGCATAACGTTTCCTTCGCAGTACGGTAGCGCTCAGAAATAAATACCAATCGGTCACCCATCCAAATGCCGACCGAAGCAAACGTTGCTTAATCTAGCAGCTCTGACGAACAGCTAGGCGAGCTATGGCTACGGCGTTATAATATTATATCTGCTCGACCACTTAATCAGTTGTCAATTTCGCCATACATGTAATTATGGACTGGATTGACGCTAGACGGGGCGTATAATGTTATCCGATAGATTGCCATCACTGATTGATGAATAATAACTAGGTATGACCTATATATCTTATCTACATATATCACACTGTGTAGAATAAAAAAAAACCTTCCCACTTTATAAATGAATTCTCCCAGTTTTTTACATATTATAAATAAGTTTTTTTTGTTTAAAGCAAGAACCGACTTCAAGACTAAACATATATTTTTTGGTTATGGAGAATTTTTTCAAAAAGTGTTGAATCAATTACGATTAAATTTATATGGGACCACCTTTGAAGTATGCCTACCAAATAAAAAAAGAATCATCGAACAATCAATAATTTTTAGAAAAAAAAAAAACTAAAACCGACTTCAATGTATCTTCGAAGTCCAAGGTCAAATATCGATGAAATTTATATGGGACCACTTTGTAGCTATACTGAACCCAACGCAAAAATAATTTTCGAAATCGGTTCATAAATGACGGAGTTCTGAGGTAACAAACACAAAAAAAAAATACAATCGAACAGAGAACCTTCTCTAAAGCTTCTCTTACCTTCTTTTCTTCTCTTTCTTTTCTTCTTTGAAGTCAGTTAAAAACTTCTCCTTTTTTTAATGCGGTTAAAAAATAGTAAGGATAGATGTTTATTATTCGATCCCGCAAAAACAACGGAACTAATCTAAAATTTCAATATTATCTGAATTCTGAATACTATGAGTTTATACGCAATTAGGTATATCCAGGAATAATATAATATTTTATATTCCAGAAAATTTACTACGTATGTGAAACTGTGGCACAGCTAACAAAATGAGTTCTTGCTGATTATGAGATGCTCTACAATCTTTTTTTTTTACCATACCAACGTGTCCTCATTGATGAGCCTTTGGTGAGCTCAAGTTGGTACTTGGCTGACCCATCCCAAAGATAGATGAAACAAAGATATAACCGTAAGAAAGAAAGATAGAACTGAAGCCGAAGTTTAGAATGGAGTACTGTTGCCACAATACAATACAATACAATACAATAATACTTTATTGATCACCAAAACAGGAAACAGAAGTTTATAGTTACAAATAATAGTGGTAGAACAATGGGCGGCCTTATCGCTATGTGCAATTTCTTACAGGCAACCTTTGGATGGACAGGAATAAAATTGTAAAAATTTGCGGTCAGTTGGTGTATAAAGTAATTACCTAATATAAAAGATATAATTTAGTAAATACAAAACAAAATAGTATAGACATAATAATACAAACAAACAAAATAATACATACAAACAAAATAATACATATATATAAAATACGATAAATATTATATATAATTATATTATATCAAACAAACATGATATGATTAACAGATACATATATTACGATATATAATTACCACATTACTCCATTCTAAACTTCGGTTCGTAAATCGAATTCAAAGCCTAAGTTGCTGCTAAAAAACTTGGCATTTTGTCCAAGGTCAAGCGGTACTTCGTCAATTAACTCCATCCAAAGGTTGACTGGAAGAGATCGCTCTTAGCGATAAGTCCACCCTTTGTACTTTAGTTCGTAAGTAATTTCCATGTACCTATTTATTTTTTATTTGGTGTACAATAGAGCATTTTTGTATTGTATTGTACTTCACCCCTGGACAGCTTCTAAACCTTTACCAAACACAGGTCCATACGTCCATACGGAAAAGTTGCTTTTTAAGAAGTTTAGATTGCTATATAATCTTTAATTTATATCATACTTGCGACCTACATCGGCTTCAAACTGGTGCAAATATGAATGTGATAATACACTCGAGAGCAATGAATCCGGGTCACTTAAAGAATCCTAAAAATCTCGGAAACTAAAAATGCTAGGTTAATGCAATAAATTGTATTTAATAGACAATGTAATACTCCTTAAATGAAGGTATTAAAACTTCTTAGTTATTGTAAAGTTATATCATAAAAAAATCAAATTTGAAAAAGGGCCACTTTCGAAGATGGAACTACGAAATTACAGCATTTGGTTTTGCTTTTGTTTGTAATCTGTCATTTATGTGGGTACATAAACCATGTTGATAGTGCTCTATATTCATTATTCAAGCTGAAATTATGTCGCTTACGCCTGAAGAATGCACCAGAATACTTACAATGCTGGAAACCGGCCGGAGTCAGCGCGATACAGCCAGGACTGTCGGTGTGTCGCTGTCAACAGTACAAAGAGTTCTCCGACGTTACGAAGAAACTGGTTCTAACCTACGCAGACCAGGAACGGGCAGAACCAGGTGTACCACAGCACGAGAAGACCGATACTTTGTGAACACCATGCTTCGAAATCGCTTTCTCACAGGAACTGAACTCACCAATCAGTTTCGACGCCTCGGAGGAAGTAACCCAAGTGCATGGACAGTAAGACGTCGGCTTGCTGAATCTAACTTAAAACCCCTTAGACCTGCAAACGGCCCTAAACTGGAGCGTGGGCATCGTATTTCGAGACTAAGATATGCCCAGAGCCACGTAAATTGGAGTATTGAAGATTGGTCAAAAGTTATGTTCTCCGACGAATCAAAATTTATGCTCTACAAGCACGATGGAAGACAGAGTGTATCGAAGACCAGGGGAAAGATTCAAGCAAGCATGCATCGAAGAAAAAGTAGCCTACGGTGGTGGGTCTGTACTTGTGTGGGCCGGAATTTCTTCTGAAAGTCGCACAGAGCTGGTGATCATAGAAAACGGCTCTTTAACTAGCGTAAGATATGTGGAAGAAATCCTCAATGATCACGTTGGTCCATTTATGGTCAATTTAGGTGAGGATGCTATATTTATGCATGACAATGCCCGACCTCATACAGGTAGGATTGTGAATGACTACCTTCAAGAGATGAACATTACTCGTATGGAGTGGCCAGCGCGCAGCCCGGATATCAACCCGATCGAGCATGCTTGGGACGAGCTAGGCAGATGCGTAAAACAACGAAACCCTCCCCCAATCACGCTTCGTGAGCTCAAAATTGCTCTCACAGAGGAATGGGAGAATATTCCCCAAAATCGTATAAGGAACTTGGTGTACAGCATGCCAAACCGCGTAAACGCAGTAATGGAAGCACGAGGAGGCAATACGAAGTATTAAAATTCAAGAAAATCGTAATAAAGTTCAAAAATTTCATGTTTCCTATTTTTGTTTTAAGGAGAGATCAGCAGTTTTTTCTTTATGTAATTTTGTGTTAATAAAATGTATGGTGACTCATATTTTTTTTACTTTCATTTAAGGAGTATTACATTGTCTATTAAATACAATTTATTGCATTAACCTATCATTTTTAGTTTCCGAGATTTTTAACATTCTTTAAGTGACCCGGATTCATTGCTCTCGAGTGTAATATATTATTTTATACATAAACCTTTCCTAAATAGTCTCTTCATTGCGGTGAAAACCATATCTATCCACAATCCATCACATACTAAACTATTAAATAGGAAGACGGCAACTTCGTTGTATGCTACTAAGCAAGATGGTTACGCAGAGTTCAGAAATTTCTTCTCTTTGTATCGTTGTGAAGTGATATTGAACAATATAATTTAATTAATGATATACAGCCATATATTTTTAATTATGCTTTATCTGCTTAATAACAAAAACAAATCAGAGTATTAATTGCCAGCAAGTGTTGATAATATTTTAACATTATGTTCGTTATAAAATCAGACCTAATTATCTGAACATCGATGCTAGCTGAAGTAAAATTATTAGTTGCTATTTTGTTTAATTTTCCATCACCGTGCCCTGACCAACATTAAAAAAAAATGGTATCACAATTACTACGGACTTGCGGACTAAAACACGGAATAAAATATAATACGAGATAAAATATTAGGCACCAACGACATCAGCTTTTTAGGGTTCCGTACTCAAAGGGTAAAAACGGGACCCTATTACTAAGACTCCGCTGTCCATCCGTCTGTTTGTCTGTCTGTCTGTCCATCTGTCACCAGGCTGTATCTCATGAACCGTGATAGTTAGACAGTTAAAACTTTCACAGATTATGTATTTCTGCGCTATAACAACAAATACTAAAAGAGAATAAAATAAATATTTAAGGGGGCACCCATACCACAAACGTGATTTTTTTGCCGGTTTTATAGACATTGACTTTCCTGGCAAATTATTATGTTTTAATTATTTCTATTATTTTTAGGGACATTGCATATTTCTTTAACTTATTTACCTATGCTACTTAACTTCTAATTTAAAATAAAAAATATTTTATAATTACATTGGCTATGCAACTTAAATAATGTCTTCCTAAAGATATTGCTTTATAATAAAATCAACAAAAATATAATAAAATCATAGAATAATGTGTGTAGGTAAGCCATAAAGCTATTGAATATTCAGCGGGATGTAAAATAAAAATATATGGGATCCGTCGTGTTTGGTGAGAGAACTAATTCAAAACCGATGTTACTCTACGTCCAAACAAAAGCGTCATTGATTGATTTGCGAGTCTACGAGTCCACCGACGACAATCAATTTCCAAAAAATGTAAAATTGAACATGCGCATGGGACGTTGTAATTTATGCAAAATAATAAATTGGTGAGCGGTTATATCGAATATATTATTTAGTAGGAACCTGTTCCGAAATATCAACTCGGTTGGTTTTTCAGTACATGTGGAAAGATTTTTTTTATCACCTATTAAGGTACTAGCCGATACTCGCGCTCCGTTCACGTAAAATTAGGTATACCGTCGTTCCCTAAGGGACTGTTTGTTTTTCCAGGATGAAAGTATCCTGTCTTATAGTACAGTCAGTGACATAAGTAACTGAACTTTTATAATCTTTCAATTGACAATAACACTGAAAACATACAAATGACATGCAATTTTTTGTAACTATATTAACAGACTTTTTAAATGCAACATTCAGAGAAATAAGCCAAATATTGAAGGTGTAGTCAATCAAAGATCACAAAATGTTCAGCTACTTTTGTCGCTGACTGTACCTATATACATACCATATCTAGTAGGTACTTTATATCATATAAAATTTCATCAAAATGGGTTCAGTCGTTATGGAGCTAAACGGTACACACTCACACACACCCTCACACATACACACACACTTTCGCAAATATTAGTAGGATAGGATTAAATAACAAGGTGAAAAGGCCTGATGGCGAGTGCTACACCTGTCCATAACAGGAGCAGTACATTAACATGGGTAACAATTTAGTGACGGCACCGTCGCCGTTGATCTTTAGATTTGTGAGACAAATGATATTGACGGAAACTATGAGATAAACTTTTGAACATGTTCCTTCTATTTCTTGTCTGACTTTATGCACAAAACTTGACAGTAAAGAGATTGGTACTAACAGCCAGCTATGGTACCACCTCTTTGCCACTTATTCTGCTACCAAGCAGTAATGACTAAGGAATACTGCTTTCTGGTTTGAAAGGCATTGTAGCCAAATAAATTATTGGGCACATGCGACTTAATTTGCGCACTACAACTTCCAAAAAATAGCTGAGATATAGCTTTTCTTAGTTATATTTTACTATGAAAATTAACGTGGTTTGGACACATTTTTAATAATAATTTACGGGTGACACTCAACGTTTGAATTGGAGTAATCTAAATATAGTTTCAACCACATCCGGTGGTCTTTTTTTCAAGGCGAGTGCGGAAAGCTCGCGAACGCGGCACGCCTCGCACTGAAAAAGACCATCGGATGTGGTTGAAACTATAGTTGGATTACTCCAATTGGAACGTGAGTGTCACCCGTAAATTATTATTAATAATACTCTTAGTTAGTTAGGGATTTACTGGAGCACCCATTTAACCCTAAAAAAGCATGTACAAATCATTCTATCTAGTAATCTGGTCACATAAATACCTTATATCTTTGAAAGTAATTTACTAGGGGTTTCGGCAGTTTTATCTAGGACTCGGTCATCTAAACACTAATTAAAATCAAGAGTAATCTCTTTATTTATTTTCATTTGTGACTAAATGACCCTCATTTGAAACACGTAGCAAATTTAGTTTCTATTGTTTTTGTGTCCAGACCAGAATTCACATAAAATAAGACTCAAAGCTCTTTGAACTTTTGAACTTTTTTATGAACGTTAATTTACCACAAAAACTCGTGATAGGTCTTGCATCTGGGTAGGTACCGCCGGTTTCCCAGTTATTCTGCCACCAAGTAGTGCTCAAGGATGACTGTGTTCCAGTTTGAAGGGCGTTGTAGCCAGAGATATTACTGGGCATATGAGACCTAATTTCTGATGTCTCGGGGGGATAAGTGCAATGCAGTGCTACGCAGTGTTTTCATCATCGTCATCATTATCAGTAGAATAAAAAATAAATAAAAATAGAACCACTGTATTGGAACAAGAACCACTACCACCACTCAGAAGATAAGCAAAAAACTGAGAGGCATTTTTTAAAGCTTTTGTTTCAATTCGTTGATTTTCATTTACATAAGCCAGTTACATACGAGTATGTACATATAGTTCGACGTCATACTCACAAAACTGAGAACGACGTGTATATCTCAAGCTAAAACATTCCAGCCGCGTTCCGATTTGGCAAATGACAGACAAATTGGCGGGAGCGCACGTGACGCAGACCGTATGGTACCGACACCCGCCACCACCAGCCGCTAACTCAAAGTTAGCCGAAAGTGAACTACGAGCAAGTAGCAAGGAAGTTGACTTTGGCAGCTTCGACTTTGCCTTCGGAACTTACTAAGTATAAGTATAGGTATTACAGCTGGAAAAGATTATACTACTGGCTTGGTTTACTATCGAAGCTATGTCATGGAAACGAAAATAAAAACTGTGACAGTCATCAGTATTTAGCGTCACAAATGAGTTAAAACATTTTCTGGAATCATTGGCATTTGGAGTGCTGATTATGATTGTTGAAACAGATTTTAGAATGTAGGTTGCGCATAACAAAATCTACTTAGCAAGGTTGATGTTAAACCGAAAATGGTACCTTAAATTTTACTAGATGGCGTTAGTGTCGAATCTTCCAAATCCTAGATCGCGGTGACAAAATTCTCCGAACTGACAACCATTTGTTTTTAACTATGTGAAATAATTGTCTTACTGTCTGTGAAATAATTGGGAAACTTGACGATGGTGTCTTTAATTTAAAACCCTGGTCGAGGAGTACTGGTTCAAGGCCAGCGGGCTATGCACAATACTGCGCGTGCGCGTAGCTCGTACAATGATTTTGCTGATTATGCTGATTATGATGATGACCTATCATACGATGGTCCTACAGTTTTATCATAAGTTATGGTTTATCAATCAATATCTTATAGCATTTATCACTTATTTATTGTATGTTAGACTATAGCTGTAAGGCTACATAAGTCAATATTTTTTTATTACCTATACTCGTACACTTTGTTTAAATAATTGCCTAGTCCTTTTCATAAAGCATGGTGCGTTTTTTATTTAAATACTTGTCATTTTATAACTAGGTCATCATGATAATGCTACAATCTCATATTTCAGAGTACCAATAATAATTATTATTCTTATCGTCGTGACGTTGAACTCATTCATTTGTAAACGACAATATCAGCGGCCCGCACAAACCGGCAACGTTTCTCGCTCAGAGAGGAAACGCTTAAAGTAATACATTTTTGTGTCATTACATCAACTGCGCGACATCAATCAAAAACATGATTGGCTGGCTTCTTCACTTCGTTGTTAAACAGCGCTGGTGACGTTTTTGTGAGTTTGTAATTATTTGGAGTGCTTATGGCCAGATGCGGCTGTCTTGTGTCTTGTAAAATGACTACTCGAGTTTGTCTTGTTGTTTGGTCATCTACAGCGACGCAAAGGGCCAGTTAGTGCCGGATAGAGTATATCCTGTTAGCTTATATATTATTACATTGGTTTGTAGAGTTGGTACTAACGTAATTCCCTGACGCATGCCTATATCGAGGTCAACGAACCTTCATCATGTTACTATATAGATAAAATATTGCTAGGCGTGATATGTGCTAGCGATTTTGATGATATCATGTAAGGTTTCGTTTCCTTCAACTGCGTACGGCGATTTAGCGGCTGCATTTCGACTCTCCTCTATTTCACCTAGAAGTGGTTTATGGAACGGTCGTTACCCCGGGATTGATGGAACTTTGTGGTTAGTGAGCCCGAGATCGTTTCTACATATTCGGCTTTGCTTTGGGAGCATGGCAAAGCTACAAACCCGTTTGGATACCTTGTTTGTGAGCTTGGCTCTAAGCAAATATAGCAGATTAATAGTGCTTCATCATGGCAATCGTGTATATCTTATGCGGAAAGTAGACAGACAAGAAGTACCTACTCAATTATAATACGTACCTTTACAGGGTGTCCCACGGCTATGCCATATGGATGGTAAGTATTTTAAATATTGAAGGTAAACAGTTTTACTAAAGGAGAGTTCATATATTGTTTGATGTAAATGGTTGTTTGATGGTTTTAATCAAAAGGGTGTGAATAATGTGTTTACGTAATATTAGTTATTCCTATATTATAATGGACCTTCTCTACCTCTATGTAAATAGTATAAAACAAAGTCGCTATCCGCGTCCTTATTTCTGTTTATCCCCTTACTAAACTACGCAACGGAATTTTATACGGTTTTCACTGTCATTAGATTTTTTACGTAACGAAAGGAAAATGTACAATACATTCTAATTAAGTTTTTGTAAGGTAGAGAAAATTAAATGTTTTGTAACTAATTCCTCAAAAAATGATACCACAATAGTAAATTGCATCCGTGCGAAGCCAGGGCGGGTCGCTAGTTGATAATAATAATACTCAGGTCTTGTTAGAGTTCTTAAATTGAATGCAGACTTCCGGCATCAAGTACCAGTCTGCTCAGCGGCATTCCGAAGCACCCAATTTTATTAAATTATAAAACCTGAGTTGCAGCGTATGTTCAACTAAAACTGAGATATTCCGCTGTTATTTGAAGTGATATTTTGTTATATATTACGTTTCAAGTGTAGAAAGAAAATTAAAATGAAAGGGATATAACGAAGAGAGATTGTCTACCAGGAAAATACTTTGGAAAGTAGAGCAATTAGAAGCATCCTACTCACCTTGAATTTTATAAATGTATAGGATACAATATATTATATTAGATATAAATCTTTCAATTAACATTTAGCGAGACAGTGTGCTTGCAAAACAATGTAATAAATAGTTTTTGACTATTTTATAGGAGACAGCTAGGATGGTCGTCGCGTGCTTTTAGTACTTAACATAGGCACTTATCTCGTTCCACTTTAAATAGTTAAAATGGTTTTCAAGGCACCTCATTTATTATATGATTTATAGAACGTTCAAAGGCTTAAAAAGCGGCTTTCACTTTCGGTGATTTATTACAACTACGTCTATTTATTTGTAGGGTAAAACAGAAAGGTATTGAAAGTGTCGACGATCAATATCTGTCAAAGCGTAAAAAAATCAATTAACAGTCTCGAGGCTCCTTTCATAGGGTAAACGGAAAGCATGAGAATTGAAAATTATACGAAGGGATTTTTTGTATAGGCATTCAAAGCGGTGTTTTGTAACTCGAAATTTGTTTAGGTCTATCGATTAGTAGAATAAAAGACGCTGATATGCGAAAATACAATGACGCGTTGATGGGTTTTATTTACGTCTTTTATAAACGCTATTGCGTTAGCGAATTTCAAAGTAATTTATTTGCACGTAGCTCTGGTTTTGTTACCATCGGAGGGCGGTGCTCTCGCCTAAACTCACACTCTTTTCTGGAAGTATATCTGATCATTCCAACTCCATCTTTACTAAAAACCAATTAACATAATAATATTGAAGTATATTTCCATATAGTCTCTTTCGAATTAAATGATAGGGCAAGTCGAATTATAATACGGAAGTTCTCGCTACGGAGTAAATATTTGTACTGCTATTTATTTCGTCTCAGACACGCTTATCACCATGGTCCTCCTAGTTCACGTTTTCCGAAACAAAAACCAAAAGGATTAGGGAACTTACGCTTTAAAACACAAACTGACAGTTTGACCATGTTGTAAAGTGAATTAATTACAAAAGCGCCGCTGTTGTCGATAAAAGTGGAATAGAACGCCGCCGGGCCGCAACTCCGCGAACTAATCCGTTAATCTCCCGCTGGACCACTCACGGCGGCCACCACACTATTCACTACATTACCCAACTATCTATACATATAACTTACCGGTTTTGATTAGTGGAGCTAAATTAAATCTACATAAATTGAAATATGAACAGTTCTACATATATGCGAGCAAATTATCTATCTCTGTTCCTTTTTCGTGTCAATATCCCAGTTTTCCATAAGTTCACCGACTTGCTCGTCTCATTACTCAGCACAACAAAAAATGATTTTCTATGAGGTCTAAAAAGGACCGTCTAGAATGAATGGATTTGCTGGTGTACCATGTAGATACTTAATGGACGAAACTGGGCTCAGAAATGCAATTAGATAATTAATTTGGTTGGTATATGCAAGAGCACTAAGTTGAACTACAGAATACGTTGAACTGCTTATGTGGGAACGCATGAGCCAAGTCAATCAATATCCTTCTCCTCCTCCTCCTCCTCATCAGCCGTTCCCTCATTGTTGAGGATCGTGACTCCTTCCATGCAGGGTACGTATTGTTTCTCTCCACCTACTCTAATTTTCGGCATCGTGGGCCTTGCCTTGTTCATTGGCATTTCTAGCTGCTGCGACATCTGATCGGACCAACGTTTCGGACTCCAGCCTCTTGGTCTTTAGCCCTCGATCTTGCCCGTTACGATTAGCCTTTCCAGGTTTTCGGTATCAATCTATCAATATCATTCATTATAAATATAAAACGGCTACACTCACTTCACTCACGTTATTATAGTGTCAGAATAACTCCGACCAGGTTTATATTTGTAATGAATATTTCGACTCACGATAGTTTTCATCCTGATGATCTACGAGCCACCTTAGTTCAGTGCTATTATACTTTATTTGAGATATTATAATGTTCATAACCCTGGAGATTCTCATCCATATAGAACCGGTCAATAGAACCCGATATTCGATTCCTGTCCTTCAAGTCCACCTGCCGCTCCATAAAAATCGTCGCTTAATCTAACCGTCCCATTTATTAGCCAGCATGAAAACGGTTTCACTTTGCAGAAGGGCTATTCTATTAGAGTTCTGAATGAAGAGGTTTGAGTAAGCACTTCAAAAAAGTTTGCATTTTATTTGGTTTTAAAAGTATTTTCAAATCTTTGAACCTAGTGAGAAGAGTAAAAAGGACAACACCTTTGTTTTCTTAGTATATTAGTGCTACTTGTAAAGAACACAAGAACATAGTATCTTCGCCTTAATAGAGACAATAAGAAAAGTGTTGATGGCCATATTCTCAGTTTTATCCTACTTAGCAGTTTAAGTTAAATTCAAATGACTTATTAGTTTTATCAGGCTAGATTGTAATGTTTATGTTGTGTCATTTTGTGACACAATGTAAAAAAAAACATTGAAATCTTTTTTTAGGAATTGATTGATATGGCAAACAAGTCACCACGCTTGCCCATAGCAATTGCAGTGCCACTCAGAACTTTTCATACCATAACAAGCACTGCGTAGCATTGCATTGCGTTCGTCAACCCGAGACATTAATTTTAGTGGCTACAATGCCCTTCAAACCGGAACACATTAATGCTTGCGCACTACTGCTTGGCGGCAGAACAATTGGCAAGTGGTGGTACCTACCCAGACGGCCCGCATACGAGAGGCCTACCATGAGTGAAACTAAATCTGTTACAACTTTTTTGGCGGGAAATGAAAAGTGATAGTGCTATTATTAAAGTTTAATTAACCTATAGATTAAACTTTACAAAGAAACGACACTACGTAACTGTTTTTTTATTCATAGGCGTGTGTGCGTTCGACCGTCATCTCACCTTGTTTAATAATATCGAGAAATTTAATAAAATAAGTGCAATACATTTCGAGGTCTATCTTCCAAGAATTTCGTTTGAAGATTCAGTATTACTTTATTGATGCGTATACGAAAAGGGTAGGGATATATTTTGCTAGGCAGTAAGGTTAGTCCTAATTTCATTGAAGCGTAATAATAATGATAGTAGTTACGTAGGTAGGTACAAACAATATCATTATAATTTTAAAATTATTACCACTGAATGGACGAAACTACCACGAAGTAATAAAAATATTAGTGTATTTATGTACACTTAGGAGTACGACAGCTTTGTTTGTTAAGCAACTACAACCTGGGAGTCTTCAAATCAAGAGTGAACATGTCATATCTTAGACCACATCATTGCTTACCGTCAGGTGAGATAGTGGTCAAACGCAAGCCACAGATTCAGGTCTAGCTTGCAAACAATTTTCACATTTATTTTAAAAGCTGGAGTACTACAAGGGAGTGTACTAGGTCCGGTCCTCAACTTATTGTACACTTGTGATATCCCAGAGTTAGAAGAAAACACCATTGCAACGTTTGCAGATGACACGGCTATCATGGCTACAGGGTTCACTCAAGAGGAGGCAGTGGTAAAGTTACAAAAATCCATCAACACCATATTTGATTGGACGACAAAGTGGAAAATAAAACTCAATGAGTCGAAATCAATTCATATAGATTTTACGAACAAAAAACAAATTACCATCCGGTGTACATCAATAACAAGACGGTACCGTACGAAAATACAGCCAAATACCTTGGCATGACATTAGACGCAAAGCTTCGCTGGAAGGCACACGTCAAAAAGAAACGAGACGAACTAGAGCTTCGCTATAGGAAGATGTACGGGCTACTTGGAAAACACTCTACGATATCAGTGCACAATAAAATATTACTCTACAAACAAGTCCTCATGCCAATATGGACTTACGGTATCCAGCTGTGGGGATGCACCAAACAAAACAATGTTGCAATCATACAAAGATTTCAAAACAAAATGCTAAGCACTTTGTTTTGAAAGTTTTGGGTATCGTAAATGCTCCGTGGTATGTAAGAAACGATGACCTCCATAGGGACCTGAAAGTAGACCTCGTTAATAGTGTAATTAAAAAGTTCGCCGAAGCTCATGAACTTAGACTTCACCATCACGTGAACGTCGAGGCTATCCAGCTCCTCGACAACACAGACCTAGTGAGAAGACTAAAAAGGACAAAACCTTTTGAGTTAATTTAGTGCAGTGACAGTGTGTCGTAGTAAAGTTAGTGCTACCCGTAAAGAACACAAGAACATAGTGACTTCGCCTTAATAGAGACAATAAGAAAAGTGTTGATGGACATGTTCTTAGTTTTACTCTACTTAGCAGTTTAAGTTAAATTCAAATTACTTATTATCCTTATTAGGCTAGATTGTAATGTTAATGAAGTGTCATTTTGTGACACGACATTATAAAAAAAAAAACATTTATTTTAACTGGAATCAAATATCAAATAATATATATATATATATATATATATAGTATATATATATAACTGTATTAATGTGTACTGTTTGTGAACCGTGTGTGTGTGTGTTACGGCAAGTATGTTCCGTAGTCGTCCGGTTTGAAGGGTATTGTGGCCAGCAAAATCCTTAGGCGTATGAGACATATTTATCTGTTCTGGGTGGCACTACAATTAAGGGCAGGCGCTTACGATCAGGCAAACGACTTGCTCGTCATATTACTTATTCCCATTAAAAAAGTGAAATGTCAGCTGACATCCAAAATGATAATGCGCACATGCTTATTAATCAAAGAAATAAAAGTAGAGCATTGTGTTTCGGCGCTGTTTGCATACCTTGTAACTAATTGAATTAGTGTCGCGAGTACGAATTACTCGGCCAGTTTAAATTAACTTGTTCCAGACGTGGGCGAGTTCAGCCACAATGTACACAGTATGGACTATGTTGAAGTTCTAATTTTATACATTTTGTAACTGTTTAACTGTTTATTACTGGTATGGGGCTGGAACATTTGGGCTATCCATAGGTCTTTAATGGTCAATAGGTTGTCCAATTGCTTCTTCTTGCAAGTAGTTAGTTTAGTTTTTGTAAGTAGAGTGTTGAATTGTTTTTTAGTAATCAATGGAACACGATGGTGTACGTACGTACACAGTGAAGTGAGCATTTACGGCTTTTTATAGCTTTTTAACTTTTTTATGGTGCCCTTACTACTTATAAAGTAATGTTAAGTGATGTGGGCGACTTTAGCCCTAAAGTTCCCTAATTTTGTGAGCGCAACATCAAACTGTGCTTCTCCCATATAACCCTGTTTGGTCCCACGTGAATTTTCTACACTAATTAGTTTGGACGATGTTTATTTTACCTAAGTTTGTGTACACCACAATGATTTATGACCGCGACGAGTACTCTGAAGGGATATTGTTTGTTACCCTTGTACTAAACACACATGTGTACTCTGGCACTAAATAAGCTCGTATATATATTTTAATTTCCCTCCATTGTTTATGTATTTACCTGTGTCGTTTGTGACATTTTATGGGCTGCTTCCTTCAGGGCTTTCTAAACAGTCGTTAATTAAAAACCAACAATATCAACCGAAAATGTGGTATGCGGAAATGTCAAGTTTGATAAAACAAAGGGCCTTTAATAAAAAATAAACCAATGTTCTATTATTTTTTTTCATTTACAAGATCGCTTTGATAGCATCGGGTTTAATTATTTTAACGTGTTCCACAGCTTTTTTTATCTTTCTCTCTCTCTATCTCTCTTTGATGAAAGGCGCATCCCAGCAGTAACATGATATAACATAACATTTTTATTTCATTCTCCCACAATGGTTTACAGTATACTTATGGCTAGGACTTACAGTAAAACTTTGAAAACATGATTTGTGACTGGTGCCTGATGTAAGGTCTAAAAGACCTGTATTACAGGTCACCAGGTTTCCACTCCACGGATTAAACAAACCTTGCAACAAAAATGTTGTGATACCTAGCACGTTAAGTGATATAAATATACTCACATATTAACCAAGATGATTAAATAAATAAATGAAATGAAGTGGAGATGTTTACTCATGGTTGAGGTGTATTCGGCTTGCTTGTGCTTAGTGTAGGTTGGTGTATGATGTATACAAAGTTAGATAAGTATATGTATGTATAGTGTAGTGCGTAGTGGCAGTGGAATAATAAGGAGATGATGACGATAAAAACAAGCTACATAGGCATGCAGTGAAGATAGGAGCAGTACTAGGTATATAAATTCCTTATTCTACTATGTAAGTATATTTCAGAGGAAATACAAATCATTTTCATAAGTTCTAAATCCCCAGGAGTTCCAGCAGTGTGTTTTTGAAAGACATGTTTTTTATCTTAGGACCTAAATTAGTCCATTTAGTCGTTATGGAGTAAAGTAGTAATAAACGCACACACAGCCTCAGACACACACGCACATTCTCTCGCAATTATAATATTTTAGTAGGATAGGATACATGTAGGATAAATAAATCATTGGTGCGGTCGAACGCGAACCGCAAATCTAGATGGAGCGACGATATACGAATGGTTGCTGGTAGTGTTTGGAGAAGAAAAACCGAGAATCGGGCTCAGTGACGTGCTATGGGAGAGGCCTATGTCCAGCAGTGGGCTGATATAGGCTGATGATGAAGTTGATGATGGTGAAAAGGCTTTAAAGAACAAAAAACAGAATCTAGGGCATCATCTGCGGGTATAAGGTGCTCAAAATGCTGGCGACGTTACCTCGTTGAATGGCCAAACTCATGTCGGTGAATTATCAGCGTTCATTTTGGCCACTCAACTGCCGAAACTGTCTTCTTCTATGTGTTCCATCGTCGGAAACATCGACACCTAATGTCACGCGAGAAAGTGGTCAAACTTATATAACAAAATTTTGAATTGATATCTAAACTTGGTTCCGGGGGGTGACATGTCACTATAAAAATTCTTTTCTAATGAATAAAGATTAAAAAAAATAAATTGGTTTCTAGTCTCCAGTAGCTAATCGACGTCCATCCAAGTAAATTAATTCACTATATATGTAGATAAAAAGTATCTATGGTAAAAATTGTTGTAAAAATTGTTTTAATTCATTCGAACGCAGCACCCTGTTCATAACAAACCAATAAAATGCAGCGAAGAAAGTTACACGGTGCAGCACGCTCGGTTTGCCTACACATTGGCATTTCGAACCTTTATTGTGAAGTGCCGAGGACGGCATAACCCACGAATAGCGATATGTTTACTTAACAGTAAACGTTATTGCAGATAAATAATATTTTATATTTTCGGTAACATTATTTTTTATAATTATACTCGCTGCAGTTCGTCACTTGAACCGCTTTCATTTGCGCATGTTGTATTGAACGTAGCGATTTTCAGCATGATTTTGTTTAATATAATATTTTCTACGTTAATTAATAATATTAAAACACTTTTATTTATTCTGTATTTAAATGACAGGTCGTTAGATGGGCTTTCGGGCTGTCTATGAGTCCTAAAACAGGATTGAACACACACCCACAAGAAAGAGAAAGATAGAGAGAGAGAGAGACTGTTGTAACGAGAGACTGTAGAGGAACAAGTTTATATGGCATGGACTAAAGCTTAAATAACTCTACCAGTCAATAAACTTTAGATTGTCGTATCGTTGCATTTTACCTGGTATAGTTTAACCAAAAACAATCCTTGTCGACTATTGCGCTGAGCATTGCCCATACATAACCCTGAAATATGCACAACTCGCCTATGTAACCACAACAGTGAGTCTCACTTGATCACTGGGAACGAGGTCTTAAAATTGTATACGTACTACTGTGTTACCAGCACCACTTCTATCTGACAGAAGCATTTTCTTAGTAATGCAATATATGCAGTGTACCAACTCGTAAGAGGCTTGTAGGTTTTGACATACATTCTTACACACGAGTTAAGCACCGTTTTCACTAGCCGACTAATGTCCCGTTATTCATTGTGACTTTTATTTACTATTTATAGGTTTGCGTTTGACCACTATCTTATCTGAACGTAAGAGATGATGTGGTCTAAGATGTAACATACCTACTTACTTAGAAGACTTCGAGGTTGCAGTTGTCAGGAAACTCAGACGTTGGCAATGCATTCCACTCCTTGGCTGTTCGTATGGCGAAAGTTGAAGTAAAACCTTTTTCCTTTGTATAGGAGGCATGACTTTTGTTGTATGCAACACGCGCGAAGCCACTGGACATCATATAGGTGCCAAGAGCCGCGTCATATTGTCGCCTAGTGTCAACAACTCGCTTTGCTCGCCACCTCCCCCTTTCACTCCACTCGGCCTCGTAAGCTCGCTTCATACACGACCTCCTTCGCGAGCTTCTGGCTCCGCGCTTTTTATATACACTCTAGGGGTAAGAGCCAGTTAGACCACGGAAGAGTGCGGCAATTTGGGTAAGATTCGGTGGTCATTTACTAAATTTGGTGATCATTTACTAAATTTGATCTGCCGATACAATTTTTGGATAGTATAGTATGGGGATCTCAAAGATTATTTTGATGGTCATTACATTTTTCCTACTATATTACCTACTATTCAATATCGATATTTTTTAACTCCTGACGCGAAAAGAAGAGATGTTATAAGTTTGACCACTATGTGTGTCTGTCTGTGTGTTTGTCTGTGGCACCGTAGCTCTTGAACGGGTGAACCGATCTGGATGCGGATTTTTTTAATTTGAAAGCAGATTTTCTAGCGATGGTTCTTACACTATTAATGTTTTATCAAAATCGGTTCAGCCGTTTTTTACTTGTTCTAGGTTTTTGTGTCGAGGGTTTTTTTATACATTTAGGTGCTACATTTTTAGTTTTATCAATACTGTAGACGCCCTCAGTGGAACGCATCCACAGGTTGTGTAATTAAAATTAAAATAGATTGCATAATTATTCAATTTAGGTGCTCCCGTGAACGCTATAAAGTTTTGGTATATTAAAATATGTAGCTAGCTTAACTTTCTCTTATGTTGAGATTATCGAACA